>JAGFNQ010000429.1:144187-190754 GCA_024364735.1 Boesenbergia rotunda | reverse complement strand
CTGAAGCTCCCCTCCTCCCTTGATCTTTTTTGCTTTCCTTAACCATGATTCCTAAAGACGACCTAGAGAAGGTAGTGAGAATAAGGAAGAGGACTTACGCAGAAGGAAAAAAGTGCTCAGAGGAAGAAGACGAAGAGGATGTCTGCAACTGCGGATAGTCGCCAATGCTAGAAGGCGGACGGGCATTTTTGTCTCCCTTTTTATAAGGAGGAAACCACCCACGTGTGTACAATGGGGGCATGGCACGTGGGCCACGATAAACATGTTGATGCAGTCTAACCCTGATTGTTGTTTTGGTGTTGACACCGATTTTAGTTTAGGTGAATGAGATGAGTCTGATTTAAGTCCTGGTCGGGTACTGGGCATGACTCCTGGTGAGTGAGGCCGGGTGACTGAAATCCTGGTGAGTGAAGGAAGGTGATTGGAAAACCCCGGTGAGTGAAGTCGGGTCCTGGTGAGTGAAGCCAGGTGATTGGAAACCCCGGTGAGTGAAGCCGAGTCCTGGTGAGTGAAGCCAGGTGATTGAAATCCCGGTGAGTGAAGCCAGGTCCTAGTGAGTGAAGTCAGGTTGAATGAAATCCCGGTGAGTGAAGTCGGGTCCTAGCGAGTGAAGCTAGGTGACCGAAACCCTGGTGAGTGAAGTCAGGTCCTAGTGAGTGAAGCTAGGTTGAATGAAGTCCCGGTGAGTGAAGTTGGGCACGGAGTCTTGGTCCGGGGGACTGAGCATGAGTCAGTGAAGGCTAGGGAGCATGTTCTCTTGACTTATGGTGGAATTGGTCTTGGCTGGATCGGTCTGGTGACTGATCAGGGAGTTGGCACGAACTCCCTGTTGTGAATCGGTCTGGTGACCGATCCAGAGAAGTCTGATCGGTCTGGTGACCAATCAGGGAGAGAACAGAAATATTGTTTGGCTTCTGTTCTGCTCCTGATCGGTCTGGTGACCGATCAGGGAGAGCTTCGGATCGTTTTGGTGAACGATCAAAGAGATTTCAAAGCCCTTCTATGAGGAACCATGATCGGTCAGGCTGACTGATCAAATATTGCGAGTTTCTCATTATGACCGATCAGGATGGTTCCTGATCGGTCAGGGAGTGCCCTGATCGGTCACCAGACCGATCAGGCCACAACCTAATCGGTCAGGTGACCGATCAGTGGGTTTAGCCTGCGAAGCTGGAGAAACCCTCTGCAAAGGGGTAGATCGGTCAGGTGACCGATCCACGACCTGTGATCGATCTGGTGACCGATCACGAGAAGTCGCGATTCCAGTTTTCTCACTGTGGACCGATCAGGATGGAGCCTGATCGGTCTAGGTTTACCCTGATCGGTCCGGTGACCGATCAGGGTCCTCTCTAATCGGTCTAGTGACCGATCAGTAGCAATAAACTTTAATTCAAATCCACTGTCAGAGTTCTGATCGCGTCTATTTTGCTTTGTGTTTTCTCTGCTGCTTACAGATTCTCGTTGATTTCATTTGCTAAGTGTTTGTTAAGTATGCAGGTGATACAGGGAGGATTTAAACAATGGAGGAGAGTCAAATGGGGGCTTTCTATGTATCAGGTTTGGCTGTTTCTCCTTCTCAGGTTTCAACGGACGCTGGCGCTGCTAGCAATGACTAGAAGCTGACCTGGGGCTCGACTGGGGCTCGGCTGAGGAGAGCTCAGGGAGTCTAGGAGAGGTCAGGGTAGCTGGGCTGTCTCAGATGAGCAGCTGGGAGCTGCAAAGGAGCGTCTGGTGACAACAGGTTCAGTGTTGGCTGGCGAAGAAGAGAAGGGTGACTGAATCTCTTCTTGCAACAACTCTCATTGATTCTGAAGCTTAAGCGACTCTTGTATACACTCTTGAGGGTTCTATTGTTGCTGCGACTTGAGCACTTGGAAGGTTTTGATAGCATTGCAAGGCGATCAACAAGCAGACAAGGAAGAGCTGAGTGAAGGCTCTTGCCGAGGTTGTGCTAGGTTGAGAGTATTGTTTTGTAGATGTTTCTCCTTCGCATTGTGCTCTGTAAGTTTGTTGTTGTCTCATTGTTCTTACTTTCCATCATATCTATTGAGACATTGTGTGGAGAGGTTTCTCCACCGAGAAGGAGGATTCATTTATCTGGATTTTCTGGGGCTTGATCTGCCAACGATCAAGGGATCGTCCACCTTACGGGCACGCCAAGGAGTAGGGGCAAGTTATCCCCGAACCTTGTATATACTCGTGTTAGAGTTTTGGTTTGTTCTTTGATTTCTGCATCTTTGATTTTAAATGCACAAAGGGCGGTTTACAACAAGGCCGGTATAGGTTACCGACCTAAAGAACTGACTTTTGTTTCCTTAATGTCTAGGACTCATGTTAGATCACTTAAGACTTCTAGGGTCCAAAAGAAAGTGGTCAAGGCATGGGTGCCTAAGTCATGCATTGTAGATGATTTAAGTCCTAAGATTTGGGTACCTAAATCTTCCATTTTTCGTATTGTGTAGGCTTTGATTGAGGGGGAGCATCTATCAACTTGGTTCGTTGATAGTGGGTGCTCCAAACATATGACCGGTGATAGATCTTTATTCACTACCCTTCAAAGCAAAAGTAGAGGTAATGTATCTTTTGGTAACAATGGTAGCCTTAAGGTTGTAGGGATAGGAGACATTCAAATATCCGAATGTCTTAGAATTAAGAATGTCCTTCTAGTCAAGGGAATGACATTTAATTTCCTAAGTGTCAGTCAATTGTGTGATGCGGGTTACACAATTGATTTTCATTCAAGTCAATGTCTAGTTAGACAAAATGACACACTTGACACGGTACTAGTAGGCACAAGGATAGATAATATTTATCAAGTTTCGTTTAAAAGTGCTATTAATGTTTCTGTTAAGTGTTTCATGTCAAGAGAAGATGAGTCTACCCTTTGGCACTGGAGGTTGGCACATGTGAACATGAAGAATATCTGGAAATTGGCCAACAAGGGACTAGTTCGTGACTTACCAAGTATCAAGCACGAAAAGGAAAAGATTTATGATGCATGTCAAATGGGTAAGCAAACGAAATCTTCACACAAAGCTAAAAGCGTTGTAAGTACTTCTACCGCTTTGGATTTACTACACATGTATTTATTTGATTGTAGTATAATCATATCTTTGAATGGTAGTAGATATTATTTTGTGATCATCGATGATTTTACTAGATATACTTGGACATATTTTCTAAAATATAAGGATCAAACCTTAGATGTTTTTATTTCATTTTGTAGAAGAGTTGAAAATGAAAAATCATCAATAATTAAAATAATTAGGAGTGATCATGGAGGAGAATTTCAAAACTAAAGATTTTTAGAATTTTGTCAAGAGAGAGGATATAGACACGAGTTCTCAACTCGTAGAACACCACAGCAAAATGGTGTTGTAGAGAGGAAGAACCGAGTCTTACAAGAGGCTGCACGAAGCATGCTCAATGAGTACTCGCTAGCGAGTTACTTATGGGCTGAAGCTGTGAACACAGCTTGCTACGTGCAAAACCGAGTCCTCATTCATAGATTCTTAGGGAAGACTTCTCACGAACTTTGGTTTGGAAAACCACCTATAATTAAACATCTTAGGGTGTTTGGGTGTAAGGTGTTTATTCTAAACACCAAGGACCATCTTGGAAAGTTCACAGCGAAAGCTGATGAAGGGATACTGGTCGGGTACTCCCTTGTCAGAAAAGCTTATCGAGTCTACAACAAAAAGTCTAGATTGATCGAAGAGTCTTCTGATGTTGTTTTTGAGGAAATTCCAAAAGTAAATGATCAATCAAAAGATGTAGAAGGAGTTCAATTCGAACTTAGGAAACTATGTTTGGATGAAAGTCCGAGTGTTGTAGATGGTGCTGATGAATCTGATGACAGTGAGCCTAGATAACTCGTAGATCAGCCGGATCCTGAGGCTGAGCCTGTGTCTAGTGACACCATCCAAGAAGCACTTCCGACACCAAGGCAAACTAGGTTAGCCTCTAGTCATCCCCAAGACCAAATTGTTGGAGATATCCATCTGGGGTTAGAACTAGATTATTCTTTAGGAATGAGGCTAATGAGGTTGCCTTAATTTCAGAAATTGAACCTAGGAAAATTGACGAAGCATTAGATGATCTCGATTGGATTATTGCCATGCAAGACGAATTAGGTCAATTCAAGAGAAGCCAAGTTTGGGACTTAGTCCCTAGACCAAAGAAGACCACCATTATTGGAACCAAATGGGTCTTCAAAAATAAATTGAACCATAAGGGAGAAATCGTAAGAAACAAGGCACGCTTAATAGCCAAGGGCTATAGTCAAGTTGAAGGCCTTGATTATGATGAGACCTATGCTCCTATGGCACGATTAGAATCCATCCGATTGATGCTTGCATTTGCAGCACACCGAGGTTTCAAACTCTATCAAATGGATGCCAAATCGACCTTCCTAAATGGTCTCATAAGAGAAGAGGTCTATGTCGAACAACCTCCGGGGTTTGAAAATTCTAAATTTCCAAACCACGTGTTCAAGCTCAAGAAGGCGCTCTACGGCCTTAAACAAGCACCTCGGGCTTGGTATGAGCGGTTGTCGACATTTCTCATTGAAAAAGGCTTTGTGAGAGGACAAATAGACCCTACACTATTTCTACGAAGAGATGGTGACAACATATTTGTAGCCCAAGTATATGTCGATGACATAATTTGTGGCTCCAACAATAAGGGCTATTTGAATGAATTTATTGGACACATGGAGAGTGAATTTGAGATGAGTCTAGTAGGAGAATTAACTTTCTTCCTTGGACTCGAAATCAAACAAACTCGAGATGGAATCCATGTGCACCAATCCAAATACACTCAAGAGATTCTCCAAAAATTTAACATGAGTGATTCTAAAGAGATAACCACTTCCATGGCAACAAACACAAGGTTAGACAATGATGAGAGTGGTAAGCCTGTTGACCTAACTCAATATCGGAGCATGATTGGTAGTTTGTTATACCTCACAGCTAGTCGATCTGATATTCTTTTTGTTGTGGGTATGTGTGCTAGGTACCAAGTCTGTGTCAAGGAATCTCATTTGATTGTCGTCAAGAGAATTTTGAGATACCTTAAGTGCACGATTGGAGTCGGTCTTTGGTACCCCCGTACCGAGTCATTTGACTTGATTGGCTACACCGATTCCGACTATGCTGGGTGCAAGTTGGATCGGAAGAGCACGAGTGGGGGTTGTCAATTCTTAGGACCATCGTTAGTTAGTTGGTCAAGTTGGAAACAACATTGTATTGCTCTCTCCACGGCCGAGACAGAATATATCGCCATGGGAGAGAGTGTATCATAATTGTTGTGGATGATACACACACTAGAGGACTATGGATTAACCTACAAGGGTGTGCAAGTGTTGTGTGACAACATAAGCACGATAAACCTAACAAAGAATCCAGTCCATCATTCTAGGACCAAGCACATTGAAGTGCGTCACCACTTCATTAGAGATCATGTTGCTAGAGGAGATATTGTACTCTCTCATGTAGAGTCAAAATCGAACCTAGTAGACATTTTCACTAAACCACTCCCCGAGAATGAATTTAGTTTCTTACGAAGGGAATTGGGAATGTGTCATGCTTCATAGGATTGAAAAGTAAACACAACCCTTCATGGTCATTTCAAATTGTTGGGAACAATTATTGGTCAACTTGGGGACATCTCACACTAACTATAAGGTTTAACAAAATATTTTTGTTTGCTAGAAATGGGGTGAGATGCTAGGATCAACCTAATTACTCAAAATGTTAATGCATCCCTTGAGAAATTAGGTTGACGAGACAAAAATCATTAAGTTGACCAAGTATGGGGAAAACCAATGCATAATACATGTGTACTTGGCTCCATGATCATACTTGGACATTCCAATCAAGGAAACTTGATTGGAGTTTTATTTGTGATACAAAGTTGATCTCAATTGTTTGAAAATGCAAATTTGTTTCAAATTTGTCTTTTAAATCCATAAGGACTTTTGATTCTTGTTAAGGAATCAATTCTAGTAGAGGAAACACCTCCGGGATCGGTAAACTTCCATATGATCTTATCGGATATCGAGAGGAAGTCTGAAACTACAATTTCTGAAACGTATCAGATAGTTTCTGACATCTGATCGGTCCACCGACCAATCCAGAGTGGTGCTGATCGGTCCACAGATCGATCAGTGAGCTCACAGAAGGCTCACAACCTTCTGTTCGATTCCTGATCGATCCACAGACCGATCAGGGACCTCCCTGATCGGTTACTGAACCGATCAGGGACCTCCCTGATCGGTCACCGGACCGATCAGGAGTTGGCCTGATCGGTCCAAATGACCAATCAAGCTATTTCGCGATAAACCACAGAAATTCCTCTGTATTGGACCTGATCTGTCAACTGACCGATCTGGCTACTTTTCTGATCGGTCCACCGGCTGATCAGAAGGTTCACAAAATCACGCAAACTCTCTGTTCGCTCACTGATCGATCGGCAAACCGATCAGGGGCTTCCTTGATCGGTCACCCGATCGATCAGGACCCAGCCAGACCGATCAGGAGGTTCCCTGATCGATCTGGGTATCCCCAGATCGGACGGTCGATCGGTTCGATCGCAATAAATTTGGTTGGTGATCGGTCCACCAACCCGTTTAATCATGTCTCCACTCCCTCTTCAACCCTAGCCGAGTCCCATTGTTCCTCATCTACCTGTGAAAATCATCTTGAGATCTTGCTGTTCAGTTTCTCCAAGCCTCTTCTTCCTGCGATCTTCTCCATGTGTGAGTTCTTGAGTTGGCGCTCGAGTTTTTCCTGCTCAAGCTTCCTACGATTTGTCTCTGAGGATCTTTGCGAGGTGTGAGGTAGCCCTTGTTCCTGCGGATCGGTTCTCCTCTGCGAGCCACAACCGTGAGCTTTCTGCAACTTTTTCTGGGCTTCTTGGCAGCGAGCTTCTCTCGTTTCTGAAGTGCTTGCGCCAGGTCGTTTGTATTTCTCTCAACCAACTCGATCAACCGAATGGCACCTAAGTAAGATTCCTTTTTCTGTTGCTGATTACTCCATGAATCATAATTTTTGTGGGCTAACCATGTTGTTTCTACTTGTGATGTGCCTGTGCCATGATGATCACTTTTCCATTTTCCTTAATCTCACTGAATTTCACCTGATCTTTCTTTGTTTTATTCACTTGATCAATTCAATGCTATGTTCTTAATTTTCAATCTTTTCTTTATGTCATTGATTACGTGATCAAATCTTGTTTTCATTTGTTCACTTGATCAAACCTTGCTGATAATGTGCTGAATTGATCAAACCATATTCATTTGATCAAACCTAACTTCACTGATCAATCCCATAATTATGCCGTGATCTTAATTTTGATCATTGTCTTTGTGGTGAACCTCATTTGATCCATTCAAATATCGTGATCATTATTTCCAACTCTTAGGAAATCTTCGAAGGGCAAAGAACCGGCTGAGGGGACCTCAAAGGGAAAAGGCCCTTCATCGTCTACACCCTCTCGTATGCCTCAACCTTCTTCTAGTTCTCGATTTCCTAATGCTGCCTTCGAACAAGCTTTTCAAACTAGAACTTTCAAACTCCTCCCTTGTAGGTCTATTGATAGACCTTTTCTATATGAGCACTGTCGGTGCAGACAGCACCCAAGTCAAACTTAGGTTTTGATTAATGGCAAAGGGTTCAAAAGTTAAGATATTATGTTTATCTAACATGCTACCTGAGTGTGCAGATTGAAGTCCTAGCGAAGGACTGCTAGGCATCAGAACCCTAAGACCCAGCGAAGGGCTGCTGGGCACCTAGCGAAGGGCTGCTAGGAACTGAAGACCTGGCGAAGGACTGCTTGGCACCAGGCGAAGGACTGCTTGGAACTGAAGCCCTAGCGAAGGACAGCTAGGCACTGATAAGTACCATTTTATTGATCATTTTAGTTGCCAAATTCCATGTTTGACCCATGTCTTTCTTGCTTAATTGTGAAATTACCCTAGGTTTTAGAACTTACTTTTATTTTGGACTTAATTGCAAATCTTGATATATTTGAATTATTTTGCCACTAAATTTTTGATCTATTTTTGTAGGCATGAAAGGATCATGGACCTAGGGCATACTGGGTCAAACTTGAGTCGGAAGTGGACCCGGATCGAGTTATCAAGCTTCGAATTAATCTGGGCCGTCCGATTTAAAAGCGGCTAGATCTGAGCCATCTGAGGCAATCCGAGCTAGGGTTAGGGTTGATCAAGCACTGAGGTCAAGATCTGAGATTTTCATCCCAATCAGAGATCATTCAACCGTTGGATCAAGCATGGAGGGCTCTAGACTGTCCATTCAAAGATTATGTTGATCTGGACAATCCGTTGCAAATCTGGAGGATTCGAGCTACCACGAGGTAGATCCTGACCCTTGATCAACATCATCAAAGTTTGGTTTAGATCGGATGAAGATCAGCCGTTGGATTTTCTTCAAACAATCTGGGTCGTCCATTGCTAAGTATTTAATCAAAAATCATCCTAGCTTCTTCCCTTGTCGCGTCATCGCCGCAACAGTGTTCTTCATTGCGTTCTTCATTTTTTTGCTTGCAATTTCCTTAGTTTGAAGGCGTGACCACCTCAACCTCAACCTTCGATCAAGATCTGAATCATTAGAGATAGTTTCTTTAGAGATTTCAGCTCAAATTGTGCCGGAACAGGGCTGTTTGAGGCTTTCGGCAGTTCTGTGATACAATCACTCGTTTCTCATCCGCGAGCCATTTCCGATCATCTGAGCCGTCTGTAAGGGTCCTCAGGTGAGCTCAAAGCGTTCTCAAATCATCATCGCAATCCCATCCATTGAGATCGAGGAGATTGGATTGGATTTTCCAGCTGCGTGCAGTTTGAGCAGAATTGATCGATTGAACTATTTTCCAATGATTTGTGGAGCTGAAGGGGTTCTTGGCTTGCCCTTGCGTGACGAACAAGGAGTTTTTGAGCTAAGGAAGGGATTGAGGAGTAGTTTCGTTAGTTAATTTTCATTGTATTAGCTGCAATTCCAATTTCCGCAACTGTTCTGTTTCTGAATTTAGTATCAGCTGTTAGTTTTTCTTTACAATTCGATTCTGTCTTGTTTAGGTTTCAAGTCTTCAAGGTAATCAGTAGTTAGTTTGTTTAATGAACAACTCTTTCATAATTCAGTTTACTTTATAGTTTAATTGCTTGCGTGCCAATTTCAAGTTTCGTGCCAACTTAGTTTCTGCATTATCCAAATTTATTTCTGCATTCTAGACTTTCGTTTCTGCATTCTAGATTTCAGCACATCAAAAGGATCTTGTTTGGTGAATCATTGCCTCAGATTTCCTCCTGATCGAATTGTTCTTGCATTTGCTCTGTGGATGAATTTCTGCACAGCTTGTTCTGAATTTCAGTTTCGCTTTCTTTTTTTTTTTTTGCTTCAGGTTGTGTCTGAATTTGTTAGCTTATTTCTAAAATTCTAGGTTCATTACTCCTTAAGCTAGTTTCGAGCAGTTGTTCTCAGTTGCTTAGTTTGATTTTGCATCCAATTAGTTGTTCCATTTCATTTCTGCTCATAGTTGCTGAATTTCTGCACTCATTCCCTGCATTTCGACATCCATTTCATTTCTGCAATAGGGCAGAGTTGTTTGAGCAGCTTTTGTCACGAATTCTTCATTCACTTTTGCAAACTTCTTCCCTGAAAACTTTGTTTTCCAAACTGCATTGCTCAGTTTCATTTCTAAATCGTTAACAGTACCCTTGGCACAAAAGTAAACAGCTTTGGCACAAGGATTTTCTTCTGCGTGCCAAGCTGTTTTGGCACTTGTTTCGCAATAGATTTGCTTGAGTAGTAATTTCCTAAGTTGGACACAAGTTGTAGTGCAATATTTCATTTGGTATTAGTTTGATTTCCGAATTTTGCAACTTGGCATTGGTTAGATTGAGTTGCTTATTGGTTGAGTTTATCAATTGTCATTACCTAGTTTTAATTTGTCCAGCTAAGTCCTTGCTTTTCATTGCATTTTCATTTCCAATTGCAATCCAAACCCAAGTTTTATTTGAAACCCAAAATTCACAAACGACACATAAACCAAGTTAGAATCAAACCATCTCAACTTGCCTTAGGAAAAATACGACCTGTGGCCTCTTTACTACGTTTTCATCTTTGATTGCAAAAAGGGTTTCCTGCTTACACATATCTAAATTTTGAGACCCACATTTTGTGACACCTAGTTCGGGTCCATCAAAATTTTTGGCGCCATTGCTAGGGAAGCAACTAGTTGAGTTGTTTGATTTTTGCTTGTGTGCTTATGGGCATATCATTTGATTCTATTTTCTTGTGCTTTATCTTTTGTATACGGTTGCTGTCATTTCTCTTGTTTGCTTTATGACAGGGATGCAAGGTCAAAATGTTTTCAACTGCACAATCCGAACAATCAGAGCTCAAAGGTGCACTGGAGGAGTTAAAAAATGCGATTAAGCACTTGAAATCCCAACAGTGACTCAATAGTGATTCATCTACTTACCAGTAGCCATGTCAACAGTTTTAGCAGCAAAACCAAGCTTTTCAGCCATCCCATTTAAATTTTCAGCAACCAAACTTTCAGTTTCAGCAAGGGCAGCCCTATTCAAACTTTTAACAGAACCAACCTTTCAATCAGCAACCAAATCAGATTTTACAGCCACAATTTCAACAATTTCAGCAAGATTTTCAGCCAAGTCTACCAATTTTCCAGCAAACTCAAATTGGGCAGCCACAATTCCAGAATTTTGAGCAACCAATTCAGCAATTTCAGCCCAACTTTTAGCAACCTTATCAACAAATTCAATCACCTTTTCAAGGAATTCAGCAAGGGTGTCAAGATAATCTGAATTTTCAGCAACCACCCTTCCATCAAGTTCAACCAAACCAAGGATTTCAACATCTTAACCAAGATTTCCAGCAGCCTTATTTATGTTTTCAGCAGTAAAATAATCAATTTCAGCCTCAATCTCAGCCATGGCAGCAAGAATTTCAACCCATACAGAATTTTCAACAACCTTTTCAACATTCACAGCCATACGATCAAAATTTTCAATTTCAAAACTAGAGTTTTCAGCCCCCAATATTTCAGCAAATTCAACCATCATTCCAGCCAAATTTTCAGCAGTTTAATTAGCTCATTCAACCATTTGAGCAGCCCCAACAGTTCCCATTTCAGAATGCACAGCCTACTCTTGGTCTTCAGCAGCCTTATGCTACATTTCAAGACCAACAGGAGTTCCACACTAACCAAGGAGGCTTTGAGAATCCTAATGAGAATGAGGCTCAACAACAAAGGATGATAGAGATGTTGCAACAAATTTTACAACAACAAAAGCTTCAAGATATCGGGGGACGCCTTGGAAAATTGCAAGATCAATTGAATCAGATAAAAGCCCAAAGATCAGGACAATTATCTTCTCAAGCTACTCTTAATTCTGAGGGGCATGATTATGATCTAACTTTGGTGAATGAAGAGGTTGTGTCAAGTTTAAACACTCCAGATGCCGAATTTCCTAAAAAATTTCCAGCATCCCATTTTCCCATTCAAAACAGCCCCGGAGTTGATTTTATATCAGTTCAAGGTGACCCTAGTGTATGGCCAAGTCCTTCTTCAAGTGATCCTGCACATTTGGTGGAAGAAGAAGAAGAAAACATCAAAAATAGGGCACCTATAGCATGCATTCCTCCTGAAGTTCTTGTTCAAAACTCATTTCCAAATTTTTTAGTTCAAGAAGAAGATTCTGAAGCATTACAGGACCCTTCTCATCTTTTATTTTGTGATGATAGTATTATTGATGGTCCTAATTTTTCTGATATTGTTGTTGCAGATATTACAGAAGGAGCAGGCATAGAAGATGATTCTACAGGTGTAGGGGATTGCACTAAGCCCTAGGGACCACCAACAGTGATGGATACATTAGAAGATTCAGAGGATGAACCAGAAAGTGTAGGGACTTGCATGGTGGAAGCAAGAACCCAAGAATCACCCATTCCAGTTGAGTGTCCACCAGAACTTGAGCCTGAGATGGAACCTATGCTTGACCAGGAGGAGGCCGCAGTTACATCTACTCTTGTAGAACCTCCAGGTATTTTCAGTACGATCAGGTAAGTATTCCTCCTATTTCCTTGGAAAAATCAATAGAGGTATCTCGAACTGATTTTATTGTTTGTGATACACTTATGGATACATCTCTTGTAGAATTTGATTGTGAAAAAATGATAGAGGTACCTAGTGTTAAATTTTCTGAATATGAAGCATGTGGTGATACATATCATGAAAATGCTGATAGTGAAAAATTTTTAGAAGAGCCTGAAATTGATGTTGTTTATTGTGATGAATCTCTTGCTATATTTTATGCTGAGGTTGAGTGTGAAAAACTAATGGAGGCACCTAAAGTTGATTTCATTGGTTGTGATACATTGCTTGATACATCTTTTGTGGATATGGATTGTAGAAAATTTTTAGAAGAGCCTGAAATTGATGTTGTTTATTGTGATGCAGCTCTTGATATATCTTATGCTGAAATTGATTGTGAAACACTTATCGAGGAACCGGAATTTGATTTCATTGGTTGTAATACATTGCTTGATACATCCTTGGTAGAAAATAATTGTGAAATTTCTATTGAAGTACCAAAAATTGATTTCATTGTTTGTGATGAGTTCCTGGATGCAATTTTTGTAGAAAATAATTGTGAAAAATTCATTGAGGTACAAAGAATTGATTTCATTGGATATGATGCAGTTTTGGATACATTTCATGCAGAGACTGATATTATTTCATTCCTTTCTTATCCTGCACGCTTGAGATAGGTATTACATTGTTTTGTAGGGTCTAGAAGACTTCTGGAGTGGGTGCTCCATCTGAACAGACTCCAACCTCCTGGAAGAACTTTCAAAAGGCATCAAGGGGGAGGAGTAGATCTTACTTTAATTCATAGCACTCCATTCCTTCAATGGATCTTGAACCTAAATCGCCTTCGGCCACCGGAGCATTTTTCTGTAAAGTTCAAGTGTGGGGGAGTCCTAATTCTCTCAGCCACCCATACTCCTCCACTACCACGATGGAGGCTACTTCTTGATAGACTCCGTCCACCAGAAATAAAGGGGAGTTTGTTCTATCTTGTATTTTCTTTTATTGCATGTTTCATTTTTATGCTTCCTAGAAGTAGAATTTTCTTTTAAATTGAGTCCTTGCTAATAAGTGCGTGAGTAGAGTAGAAGGAATAGGAGTCATTGTAGATACCATGTTATTTCTTTTGGCACGTTTTCTTCATGACTAGTAATAAATGTATCCCTCTAGGTTATCTTCATGTCATTTTAGAGTCTCTTGAAAATAAATTAAATTTGGTTGTTAAAACTTGAGGTTTGAGCTAATGGATGAAATCTTGGATGCTTGAGTACTACTTGGTTTTAGATTCTTAATTGATGTCTTGAGATGAATTATTTTTGTCTAGTGAGAATTAGCCTTATTTTTGTGACACATATATGTAATTATACTCTAGAACTTGCTTAGGTTCTTTCAAAACCATATTTCGATGATTGGATCACATCTATAGAGGCTAATCAAATTGTTTACCTTTCCATATCAATTTTTGGCAATAATCATGTTTATTCTATTTGTCTTTCCCTATTCCTACTCTTAACCCCATTTTTCTATGGATTTGTTTGCTTGGGATGTTTTCTTGATGCTACTTTGCCCGAGACGGACAAAGGATTAAGTGTGAGGGAGTGACTAGTATTTTGGAAATATTTGGTATCAAAGAGACATTTCATATCAAGAAAAAAAAATTCTGCAATTACATGTGCCAAGAATGAGTTTGAGTGAGTTGATGTCAAGAATGAGCAAGAGAGATGGAAGCAATTGGAGATCTAGATTCCCTATCATACTTTGAAGATTCAAGTGGCAAGCAATGGAAAAATCTGAAGAAGAAAAAAATTGGTACGCAAAGCAAAAAAGAAAAAAAATTTGTGCCAAAGTGAGGAAATTTTTTTTTCTGTGAAGCTATTTTTGGGCAGAAATGTTGGACTTGCAGCTGTTCTTTGCTTAGAAATCAGAAGCACCTTACTAAATGCTGAACTGCAGCTGTACAAAACTTCGAAAGGCTGAACAAAAGTGTGAACAAAAGCTGAAAATGAGCTGAAAAATCTGAACTGCAAAGCATTGGGAGGTTGTAATCTGCCGAGTGCTGACTTGGAGCTGCTGAAATGGCAAAAGTTGAATGCAAAGTGAGCTGCAAGATGCTGAAATCTGTTGAAGAAGTGTTGCTGAATATGTATTGGAAAAATTCAGAATTGAAATACAAGAAGGAATTAAATTGTGATACCATAAAAACAGTTTTGTATCAACTTGAAACTGAAATTGTTTGAGAAATTAGATTCTTGATGTTAATTGTTTGAGAAACCAGATTATTGATTCTGAAAGTGATGCCATGGATCTGAATTTGAAACACAGAAAAAAAGGAAAGAAACAAATGATGGAAGTGTGCCAACTTGTAAAGGATAGTGTATCAAAAGGAGTTGCAAGAGGTGTTTAGTGAGAATTGTATGTGGAGCATCTATGTCACTTGATGTCTTAAGTTTTCTGGTATAAAAACTGATTTGAAATGCTCCATTAGAAGACTTGAGAGCAGAAAAAGATAAGAGAAAGAAAAACAGTTCGAAAAAAAAAGAGAGAAGGAAGAAGCAAAATGGCACAAAAATTGAAATTTTAGCTCCATGAGATCAGTGAAGGTAATATCATCCAAATCCAAGCTTTGCATCACTACCATTCCGACTTTACTAGAGAGAAAGAAAAAGAAAATAAGAGAAAAGAGAAGGAAGCAAGGTTGGCACACAAATGAGGTTTTGGCACAATGACACCAACAAAGGTCTTTTCATTGAATTTTTGAAGGGCATTGTTCAAGTTTGACTTCACCTTGCTTTTTATATCAATAGAGGACTGTAAAGAGGGCAAAGCACATTGGAAACATTCTTGAGCAACCAAGTCTCCCACTTCATCAAATTGTCTATTTTCTTGGCTTTTACTCCATTTCTTATCATTTCCTATGTTTTTCACTTGCTTTTGTAGATGTTGATCCTAATCATGAATAATGGTGGAGAGTAGATAACAAGCAAGCCTATGGTAGTGCAAAAAGCATGTGTGTTTGAGTGAGCTCCACTTTCATCATGAATTTAGAACTCAAGAAGAGAGCCACAAAAAATTTCCTTAAAAGGCTAGTGAGTTAAATTCATCTCAATGAATCATGATGGATTAAAAGGCTAAGTTGTTGATTTAAGGATGAGATACTAATCCATAGAGCTTAGATTTTTGAGAATTGACAACCTTAGGTAATTTCTTTTCATTTGCTTCTAATTATGCTTAAGAAGATCTAGGGGATACATACTTAGTAGTTTCGTGAGACACTCAAGCTTAAGTGTGGGGGAGTTGATAAGTACCATTTTATTGATCATTTTAGTTGCCAAAATCCATATTTGACCCATGTCTTTCTTGCTTAATTGTAAAATTACCCTAGGTTTTAGAACTTACTTTTATTTTGGACTTAATTACAAATCTTGATATATTTGAATTATTTTGCTACTAAATTTTTGATCTATTTGTGTAGGCATGAAAGGATCATGGACCTAGGGCATACTGGGTCAAACTTGAGTCCGAAGTGGACCCGGATTGAGTTATCAAGCTTCGGATTAATCTGGGTCGTCCGATTCAAAAGCGGCTAGATCTGAGCCATCTGGGACCATCTGAGGCAATCCGAGCTAGGGTTAGGGTTGATCAAGCACTGAGGTCATGATCTGAGATTTTCATCCCAATCAGAGATCATTCAACGATTGGATCAAGCATGGAGGGCTTTAGACTGTCCATTCAAAGATTAGGTTGATCTGGACCATCCGTTGCAAATTTGGATGATCCGAGCTACCACGAGGCAGATCCTGACCCTTGATCAACATCATCAAAGTTTGGTTCAGATCGGATGAAGATCAGCCGTTGGATTTTCTCCAAACAATCTGGGCCGTCCATTGCTAAGTATTTAATCAAAAATCATCCCAGCTTCTTCCCTTGTCGCGTCTTCGCCGCAACAGTGTTCTTCATCACGTTCTTCATTTTTTTGCTTGCAATTTCCTTAGTTTGAAGGCGTGACCACCTCAACCTCAACCTTGGATCAAGATTTGAATCATTGAAGATAGTTTCTTTGGAGATTTCAGCTCAAATTGTGCCGGAACAGGGCTGTTTGAGGGTTTCGGCAGTTCTGCGATACAATCACTCATTTCTCATCCGTGAGCCATTTCCGATCATCTGAGCCGTCTGTAGGGGTCCTCAGGTGAGCTCAGAGCGTTCTCAAATCATCATCGCAATCCCATCCATTGAGATCGAGGAGATTGGATTGGATTTTCCAGCTGCGTCCAGTTTGAGCAGAATCGATCGATTAAACTATTTTCCAATGATTTGCAGAGCTGAAGGGGTTCTTGGCTTGCTCTTGCGTGACGAACAAGGAGTTTTTGAGCTAAGGAAGGGATTGAGGAGTAGTTTCGTTAGTTAATTTTCATTGTATTAGCTGCAATTCCAATTTCCGCAACTGTTCTGTTTCTGAATTTAGTATCAGCTGTTAGTTTTTCTTTACAATTCGATTCTGTCTTGTTTAGGTTTCAAGTCTTCAAGGTAATCAGTAGTTAGTTTGTTTAATGAACAACTCTTTCATAATTCAGTTTACTTTATAGTTTAATTGCTTGCGTGCCAATTTCAAGTTTTGTGCCAACTTAGTTTCTGCATTATCCAAATTTATTTCTGCATTCTAGACTTTCGTTTCTGCATTCTAGATTTCAGCACATCAAAAGGATCTTGTTTGGTGAATCATTGCCTCAGATTTCCTCCTGATCGAATTGTTCTTGCATTTGCTCTGTGGATGAATTTTTGCACAGCTTGTTCTGAATTTCAGTTTCGCTTTCTTTTTTTTTTTACTTCAAGTTGTGTCTGAATTTGTTAGCTTATTTCTGAAATTCTAGGTTCATTACTCCTTAAGCTAGTTTCGAGCAGTTGTTCTCAGTTGCTTAGTTTGATTTTGCATCCAATTAGTTGTTCCATTTCATTTCTGCTCATAGTTGCTGAATTTCTGCACTCATTCCCTGCATTTCGACATCCATTTCATTTCTGCAATAGGGCAGAGTTGTTTGAGCAGCTTTTGTCACGAATTCTTCATTCACTTTTGCAAACTTCTTCCCTGAAAACTTTGTTTTCCAAACTGCATTGCTTAGTTTCATTTCTAAATCGTTAACAGTACCCTTGGCACAAAAGTAAACAGCTTTGGCACAAGGATTTTCTTCTGCGTGCCAAGCTGTTTTGGCACTTGTTTCGCAATAGATTTGCTTGAGTAGTAATTTCCTAAGTTGGACACAAGTTGTAGTGCAATATTTCATTTGGTATTAGTTTGATTTCCGAATTTTGCAACTTGGCATTGGTTAGATTGAGTTGCTTATTGGTTGAGTTTATCAATTGCCATTACCTAGTTTTAATTTGTCCAGCTAAGTCCTTGCTTTTCATTGCGTTTTCATTTCCAATTGCAATCCAAACCCAAGTTTTATTTGAAACCCAAAATTCACAAACGACACATAAACTCAAGCTCGAATCACACAATTTCAACTAGCCCAAGGAAAAATACGACCTATGGCCCCTTTACTACGCTTTTATTCTTTGATTGCAAAAAGGGTTTCCAGCTTACACATATCTAAATTTTGAGACCCACATTTCGTGACACCTAGTTAGGGTCCATCAGGCACCTAGCGAAGGGCTGCTAGGAACTGAAGACCTGGCGAAGGACTGCTAGGCTCCAGGCGAAGGACTGCTTAGAACTGAAGACCTGGCGAAGGACTGCTGGGCACCTGGCGAAGGACTGCTGGGCAAAAGTCTAACCGGAGGAGCCGGTTGGCAACAAGTAAATTCTTCTGAGAGGAGTAGGTGAGGACACATTCCCCGTCGAGGGAACAGTAGGTGTCGGTTCGACCTAGGGCTCCATTTGGGAGACCCAAAGTTAGAACCAAGATAGCTAAGGCTGTGTAAACCTAATTCTTTATTGCTTTGTGTTGTTTTGGACTAACCTTGGATGCATGACCGAAGGAATGTGTGTCTGCAGCTCAGAATGCCCCAAAGGAGAGGGGCAAGCAGCTGGGCAGGGCGCCCCCAGTGTCCCGGGCGCCCCCATGGTCAAGGCATAACAAGTTAAGCTAGAAACCACTTCGGAAGCTCACTGGGGGTGCTCCCCCATGCTCCCAGGCGCCCCCATGCTCCAGGGCGCCCCCGTGCTCTCGGGCGCCCCGCACTTAAGCCAGCGAAGTGGATAAACCTTATCCAGCCGAGAAGCCCGCTGAAAGAGTCAACCAGGGCGCCCCCTGCTTCCTGGGCGCCCCCGTCAAGGTTCGATCCCTATTTTTGAGGGATAAAAAGCTAACCGAGACTGTTGTGGATCAAAGGCCACGTGGAGGGCGCCCCCAACGTCCCGGGCGCCCCCAGACCTACTATATAAAGCCCTCGACCCCCAAGCCTTCTCAATCACCGCTTCCAACACAAATACGCTCTTCTACTCAAGCGCTCTGCTCCAGAAACCTCTCAACTCGAGATACAAGCGCCGCCGACGTCCCTCTGCCCCGAGATACATTCCACACCGGACGTCGGTAACAAAGAGTTGTCATTTCATTTGTTTTATACGACAACTGTAATCTTTCTGTAAAACTCTTTGCGCACATATAGAATTGCCCCCAGTAAACGGTCAACGACCGTGGGCCTTGGAGTAGGAGCCGATCGTGACTCCGAACCAAGTAAAATCTTGGTGTTTTGTGTGTTTTTTGTTTTAATTTTTCCGCTGCGTATTCTCTTTTTAAATCCGAAACGACTAACGATATTTACCCCCCCCCCCTCTATCGTTTTCTCTAGATCCAACAAGTGGTATCAGAGCGGGGAAGCTCAAAATTGGTGCAACTACCAATTTGAGAATTTTTTGAATTTTTACGAAATATTTTTAATTCTTTTTCCGTTCGAAATTTTTCTCGCTAATCGAGGTTGGTGCAACACCCCTCGATAAATATTTCTTTTCTTCCCGCACTACTAATCCAAGACCAAGTCTTGGGATATTTTTTTTATTTTTTTTTGTTTCAGATAAATGATCATGCAAGAAGGATTCAGCACAGCCAGACCTCCACTTTTCAGTGGAGAAGACTTTTCCTACAGGAAAAGTCGAATGGAGGTCTACCTGAAAACTCAGGTGGATATGTGGATAATCATCCAGTCTGGACTGGAGATTCCAAAGAACGCTGAAGGAGTGCCACAGCCGTACACTGAGTGGGATACTGCTCTGAAAAGAAGAATTGAAGCTGATGCGAAAGCTACCCAGACCCTTCAATGCGACCTGACCAAGGAAGAGTTGAATCGGGTAGGTCCATTCAACAGTGCCAAGGAGCTGTGGGGCAAGCTGATCGAGCTGTACGAAGGAACTTCAGACACTCGAATCAGCAAAAGAGATCTCCTCCTGAACAAGCTGTACACGATCAAGATGAATGACAACGAAACAGCAGCCCAGCTCCATGCCAGAATTCAAGAGTTAATGAACGGACTACACACAATCGGTCACAAGGTAGAAAACCGTGACCTGATAAGGTACGCTCTCAACGCTTTCCCGAGAAACACCTTGTGGGCATCTATGGTAGATGCATACAAGGTTTCAAGGGACCTTTCAAAGATCCTACTATGTTGTACTGAATCAGTCCAGTCCTAAAATTCAGGCATGGGTACCCAAACTATGCCTGAACAAACAAACTGGATCAAATCAGTATTGAATCCCCAAGAACAAGATTCACATCTTGCCTAACCATTATCGTGGCTTTAGTCCAGGGGGAGCCAAATTAAAAACTATATTTATAATTAGATAAATTTCAATTCTTGATTTCAAAATGCATGATTGCTTGTTTACTTAATTTCTGCAATTTACCATGTTTAGACTTAGGAATGGTTAGTTTAAGGACTGAACCAACTTAACTGAAATTTAAGTATCATAGTATTGGGTGGAGGTGAGATGATAGTACGTTAGGGAAGCCAATTCTAATAAGGTCAAGTATACTCTACTTGGTCTCTTTAGACTGGTGAAACTAGCCGAAGCTACCGATCCAAGACCCAAACAAGTTAGACCAAAATATTTCAAAGACTAATTTTGAAAATGAAATTTTATTGAAAGGCTTTGTCAAGGAAAGGGTTGATGATCCAATAAGGCTACGGCCAAAGAAGGCCTAGTGCCTCGCCAAGACCTGGAAGCCTATTTTTGAAATTCAAATTCAAATTATTCTTTGTCAAATTCGAATCTAACACAAATTTTCAGTTAATTATAGATTCAAACATTATTCTTAAAATAAACTCAAAATCAATTGCTTTCAAAATTAATTAGACATTTTTAAAATAAATCGTGATTATTCAAAAATAATTTTATTTACCAAAATCTGTGTCACAAAACCTATAAGGCTAACGTGATTGATAACCCTAGATTAAGTGAGACAGCAAACTTAACTTAATCAAAATTCATAACTGCATTATTGTTTAAATACAAACATTTAGGTTAGAACGGCATTGACCTAACACTAGTCAAACCATGGACAAAGTAGTCAAACCATGGTCAAAGTAGTCAAACCATGGTCAAAGTGGTCAAACCATGGTTAAACCAGTCAAATCTGGTCAAACAGGTCTATCCCAGGCGCCCCCACCTTGTCCTTTGTATCCCCTTCAAAGCAAAAAGCTGCAAAAGGAACTAACCAGGGCGCCCAGGTCCTCACGGGCACCCCTATAGCCATGGTCAAAAGCAGAAAGCTGCCAAAATGCAGCTGCAGTCTGGGGGGGCGCCCTCACGGTCCGGGGGGCCCTCTCACTCCAGGGCGCCCGGTCGAGGCCTATAAAAGGGCTCCATGCCCCATTCTTCTCTCCACACCCAAAAATTCTTCTTCTCTCCAACTCCTTTCCTTCCAAGTGACCTTGCAATCTTCTCGAGCTCTCATCCTCGACAATGCCTCCCCGAGCTGCCACCTGGTATAATTTTTTTTGCTTACGCATTCAAATTTATTTTCCTTCCTTTAAATGCATGTTTCTTATCTTAGAAAACGCCGAGCAAACCAAGCAAACCTCGGTACCGAACCTAGTCCCGATCCTAGGTTCCCGACTTTAGAACTTTGTAATAAGTTTGCTCGAACGACATATAAGCCTATAAAAACGAGCTACTTAAATAGACAATTCTTCACCCAATCCTGTCCCTTGGCAATGAATGTTATAAACTTTTACCAACTTGACAATCTCGTATTCTGCACTCATCCAATTAACACATTCTTATGTGCAGAATTCTATAACAACATAATTAGACAGGATGGTCTTATGTTCGTCACCACCGTCCAAGGGATTCCCCTGACAATCACACATACACTACTCAACTGATTTCTTGGACTACGACTCTCACAGTCCACCTTTTGTTGTTACCCTCCTAGGGAGCCTCCCTTTGATGCTCCCTACTCTCACATTACCCTAGATACTCTACACTCCTACTTCTATAGGAATGTTAGAGACCCCCTGGCCAGACGATTTCAGTCTGTCGACCTTCAGGTCCAGGACTACGCTCTATATAGAATTATAGTCCGATGCATTCTGCCATTATCCACTAGAGACGTCGCTACTATGCGACCATTTCACACCTTCCTCCTATATGCATTGATTCATCAGCTGGACATCGACATAGGACTCCACATATTCCATGCGATCCTACATGCGTCCAGTGTTACCACGCAGGGGCGGGTATGCACTCCCTATTGCCACATCATCACTTCCATTTTACATCATCACGGTCATAACATCACCGAGGGAGAGATGGCCGCGTTGATTGATTACGACGAGATAGGTTATAGGAACTTCTCCCTAGCTGGTATAGAGGTCTCGGGTATCGGGGTTTTGTCCTGGAGACGTCAGAGAGCCGGACCCCAGATCGACTCAGATGAGGAGGTTGACGTTGTTGTTGCAGATCTGGCAGCCGAGGTTCGTGAGCACATAGACGAGCCACCACCGCTGACCATCGACCAGCGCGTCACTCAGATGCAGACAGAGCTCCACAGCCTCCGAGAGGAGGTCGAGGCTTACCACTTCGAGCAGATGGACGCTCGAAGAGCCGATCGAGAAGTAGATGACGCTCGATACGCTGAGATGATGTCACTACTTAGAGCGTGGCAGCCCATCTCTTCTGATAATCCTGGTCCCTCTTCCTAGATTTGATCGGCATTGTACTAGTCACTATTCGACTGCCCCTACTCAGTAGGGTTGACTCATATTTTGACTTGTATGATGGTGCTGGTTCTCTCTTTTACCAGCTAACTTATTGAGTTAGATCATTTGCTTTTCGAGATTATCTGATCATAGTTAGGATTATGCTTGGTAGAATAGGGTTACTATATTCTCTCTTTTACCAGCTAACTTATTGAGTTAGATCATTTGCTTTTCGAGATTATCTGATCATAGTTAGGATTATGCTTGGTAGAATAGGGTTACTATATTCTCTCTTTTACCAGCTAACTTATTGAGTTAGATCATTTGCTTTTCGAGATTATATGATCATAGTTAGGATTATGCTTGGTAGAATAGGGTTACTATATTCCTTTTGTGCCTTATTTGATTTGAAAAATCAATTTCTAAAATAGTTTTAAAACTGCATTACTTATCAGCCTTTAATTAATTTGAAAATCTTTTTAGCCTTCCTTTTAAAAATTTTTTCGACTTAGTTTTTTTTTTAAAACTACCCCCTTCAAAACTAGGGCTTTTTCGCAAATGGACTTAGCCTAGGCCCTAACCCAAGAAATGCATGCACCTATAGATCTAGAAGCCAGCATCTCACAAGCACCTTAGGGTACTGTTGATTGATAACCTAGAATGGGTTGAGATGCTTAGATCTTTTCCTTAATTCAAGATACTTTAAGTCAGTGCATCTGCAGTAATTGGGGCACTAAATACAACTTAAACAGTAATCAAGTTAAGTGTCAAGCTTAGAAAATCTAACTTGAACAGAACACTTAACTTGACTAACCCTAGCGAAAACTACTGTTTATAACAGTTAGTAAGTAGCTAATTGGTTTAGACAGGACCCTAAAGAGATAATTGAAATTGGTTTGATTCAGTTTATATCTTAATTTGGTTCAGTACAGCACATTATTCAGTTATATTGTTATGTAGTTAATTTTTATTTGTTATATTGCCTTGTTTTTGATATATGGCAAAGGGGGAGAGATAGGAAAGGAAAGAAACTTTAAAATTTTTCAATTTTCAAAATTTATATTTTTATCCTTTCTTCAAAAAGTATTTAATCTAAGTTTTTCAAAGTACTTAAGCTAAGTTCTTTTCAAAACTGTTTTCAAAAGCACTTAATCTATTTTGTTCAAAAATATTGTGTTTTCAAAATTGATTCTAAGTACTTGGCCCAAGAAGTTTTCAAAAGCATTTTCTAAGTACTTAAACTTAAGGTATGTTCAAAATATCTCTAAGTATTTATTTCTAACTTCTCTAGAAAAGTTTCTAAGGTTCTAAAAAGTACTAAAGATATTGAAAATTGTTAAGTGCTTCCAAGAACGTAAAAGATGTTTCTAGAATTTTTTAAGTATAAAAATTTTTAAAATGTTCTTTTGAAAAATCCTCTAGTTCCATCATTTTTTTGACTTAGAAATTTTTTCAAACCCCACGAAACTTTGAAAAACCTAGGGGGAGGAAACTAAATTGTTATACCAATTGTATGAATTAACTTAACTTTTTGAATCAGGTTGCCATAAATCAAAAAGGGGGAGATTGTTGGTGCAGACAGCACCCAAGTCGAACCTATATTTTGATTAATGGCAAAGGGTTCAAAAGTTAAGATATTATGTTTATCTAACATGCTACCTGAGTGTGCAGATTGAAGTCCTAGAGAAGGACTGCTAGGCACCTAGCGAAGGACTGCTAATTACCAGGCGAAGGACTGCTTGGAACCGAAGCCCTAGCAAAGGATAGCTAGGCACCTAGCGAAGGGCTGCTAGGAACTGAAGACCTGGCGAAGGACTGCTAGGCTCCAGGCGAAGGACTGCTTGGAACTGAAGACCTGGCGAAGGACTGTTGGGCACCTGGCGAAGGACTGCTGGGAAAAAGTCCAACCGGAGGAGCCGGTTGGCAATAGGTAAATTCTCCTGAGAGGAGTAGGTGAGGACGCGTTCCCCGTCGAGGGAACAGTAGGCATCGGTTCGACCTAGGGCTCCATTTGGGAGACCCAAAGTCAAAACCAAGACAGCTAAGGCTATGTAAACATAATACTTTATTGCTTTGTGTTGTTTTGGACTAACCTTGGATGCAGGACCGAAGGAATGTATGTCTGCAGCTCAGAATGCCCCAAAGGAGAGGGGCAAGCAGCTGGGCAGGGCGCCCCCAGTGTCCCGGGCGCCCCCAAGGTCAAGGCAAAACAAGTTAAGCAAGAAACCACTTCGGAAGCTCACTGGGGGGCGCCCCTATGCTCCCGGGCGCCCCCATGCTCCAGGGTGCTCCCGTGCTCCCGGGCGCCCCACACTTAAGCCAGCGAAGTGGATAAACCTTATCCAGCCGAGAAGCCCGCTGAAAGAGTCAACCAGGGCACCCCCGTCAAGGTTCGATCCCTATTTTTGAGGGATAAAAAGCTCACCGAGACTGTTGCGGATCAAAGGCTACGTGGAGGGCGCCCCCAACGTCCCGGGCGCCCCCAGACCTACTATATAAAGCCCTCGACCCCCAAGGCTTCTCAATCACCGCTTCCAAAGCAAATACGCTCTTCTACTCAAGCGCTCTGCTCTAGAAACCTCCCAACTCGAGATACAAGCACCGACGACGTCCCTCTGCTCCGAGATACATTCCACACAGGACGTCGGTAACGAAGAGCTGTCATTTCATTTGTTTTATACTACAACTGTAATCTTTCTGTAAAACTCTTTGCGCACATATAGAATTGCCCCCAGTAAATGCTCAACGATCGTGGGCCTTGGAGTAGGAGCCGACCGCGACTCCGAACCAAGTAAAATCTTGGTGTTTTGTGTGTTTTTTGTTTTAATTTTTTCGTTGCGTATTCTCTTTTTAAATCCGAAATGACTAACGATATTCACCCCCCCTCTATCGTTTTCTCTCGATCCAACAAGCACTGCCCCTCTATTAAAGAGGTGATTGATTTCTACAACCTCGAATTCTTCATTTCCCTTGAGCGGACTATCAACGTTGACCTCGTCTCAGAATTCTACAACAATTTGCAACAAGGACCGCAAGGGGGTTTTGACTTTACAACTCGGGTAGCCAAGACAAATATTGACTTTTCCTACGATATTTTGTCTAAGTATCATGGCGGTCGACGATCGCCAAATTTCTATTCTATCTACCCTGAGTTTCCTGATCCTTTACTGCCTCCGTTTGAGGGATTCACCCTCGACGCCATATACGAGCATTTCTTTGGACATCCTAGGTCAGTTGGCCTCGATGAGTTAGGGCCTGATTTTCCTACTTTTGCTGCCCTTCGTCTTTCTCCTGTCGATTATATTCTTTTCAAGATTATCACAAACTGCATTCTGTCAATTACCTCGAAACCCCTTGCTAAGATTCGCCCATATCACTGTCTGATGCTCTATGGCATGCATCGCCACTTGAATTTTGACATTATGGAGAGCATCTTCCAGTCTATCATCTCCTATAGAGACTTGATGATCCATAACTAGGTGTCACGAATATGGGTCTCAAAATTTAGATATGTATAAGCTGGAAACCCTTTTTGCAATCAAAGAATGAAAACGTAGTAAATGGGCCACAGGTCATATTTTTCCTAGGGCTAGTTGAGATTGTGTGATTGAGCTCGAGTTTATGTGTCGTCGATACTTTTGGGTTTCAAATCAATTTTGGGTTTTGGGTTGCAATTGGAAATAAAAACACAAGGAAAAGGAGTAAACTGAACCAAGCAAATTAACTAGGCAATTGATGAACTTAACCAATAAACAATTCAATCAAGACACTTAAACAATTTGGAAAACCAATCTGATTTCAAATGCAAAACAAAGGCTAAGCAAATGAATAAAGGTAGTGATGCAATTTTCGGAAACAAGCAAACTTAAAACAATTGCTAGCTGCGAAATTCAGTAATCAACATTTAAACAAGCTTAATTCAACTTAGCTACAATTTCCGGAAGCAACAAATGCAGGGAAAATTCAGAAATGGCCGAATCCAATACTAGATGATTTCAAGCACCATAGCACACTAAAATTACCCTATAACTTGATACCAATCAATGCCTAAGCTGTCCTTAATACAAAACACTGCCAAAATAGCTAGACATGCATAGGGAACCTTTGAGCCAAAGCTGATCGATGCAGTTTGGAAAACAAAGTTTTCAGTGAAGAGGTGTGCAAAAGTGAATGCAGAATTTCAGACCAAAATCCGATCAATTCAATCAAACTAAAACCTGAAATAAACTCGCAAGGACTGAATGCAGAAATGCAAAAATGCAGGAGTAACTTGCAAAATTCAGAAACTGATTTGGATGCTAGAACCAAACAACAACTGAAATCTATTGCTCTAAGCTAATGTCCACATAAGATTCCTAAGAACACAATTCAATTGATTGCAAATTCCGGAACTGAAGACTGAAACACAGATGAAATTGAAACTGCCGAATTTGCAGAAACTGATGCAGAATTGATGCAAATGCAGAGTCTGATGCAACACTGCAGCACTAAATTAAATATCGAACAAGCAAACCAACAAGTTGAAATCAATTCACTAATCTACAATTCATAAAAGCTTAAAAGGGGCTAATGATTACTTAACACAAACTCAGAAAAGCTAAATTGAAACTTACTGAAATTTACTGATACGCAGGAAAAAAAATAGAGCATAAAACTGATACACAAACAATAAAATGGCACGCAAGCAATTGAAGTGTAAAACAAGCTGAAATTAAGTGCAACTAATCACTAACAAGTAATCTATCTCCTACCATTGCAGAATTGAAAACTAATTGAAGCAAAAACGTTTCAGAATATTAAACTAACAGTTGATACGAAGTTCAGAAACTGTCTTAATGTGCAGAAATGGAAATTACAGCTAAAAACCGAAATTCAATAAGAAGTCTAAGCCTCAATCACTCCCTTAGCTCAAGTACTCCTTGCTCGTCACACAAGGGTGAGCCTCGAACCCCTAAGCTCAACAAATCAATGGAAAACAGCCTCTGCGATTCGATCCAGCTCATATTCTGGTCCAAGTTGGAATCCCATTCGATTTCTTTAATCTGGCGTTGTCCACTTGCGCTGATGGGTTGGGGATGATCCAAACACTCCAGAGAACCCCTCCAGATAGCTCGGATGGATGAAGGATGGGACAAAGCCAAGATCAAAGCAATCAATGGCAGAACTGAGGAAACCCTCACTCGGCTCTATTTTTGGCCAATTCGGAGCATGAATCTTCACGGAGACAGCTCCTTAAGGATCTAGCACTCGATCAAGTGAAGAAATTGAGGTGGTCGCGCCCTAGGATTGAAGAAAATTGAAGAAGCAATGAAGAACTACGCTGAAGAAGATGAACTGTGCGGCGAAGACGCGACCCTGTGCTCTGTGGGAGATGTTTGATTAAATACATAGGAATGAACGGCTGAGATCGTTTTGAATGAATCCAACGGTCGGATCTTCTCCAATCTGAATCAAACTTTGATGATGTTGATCAAGGGTCAGGATCTGCCTCGGGGTAGCTCGGATCCTCCAGATTTGCAACGGATGGCCCAGATTAACCTAATCATTGAATGGACAGTCTAGAGCCCTCCGTGCTTGATCCAACGGTTGAATGATCTCTGATTGGGATGAAAATCTTAGATCTTGACCTCAGTGCTTGATCAACCCTAACCCTAGCTCGGATTGCCTCAGATGGTCCCAGATGGCTCAGATCTAGCCGCTTTTGAATCGGACGGCCCAGATTAATCTGAAGCTTGATCATTCGATCCGGTTCCACTTCCGACTCAAGTTTGACCCAGTATGCCCTAGGTCCATGATCTTTTCAAGCCTGCAAAAAAAATAGATTAACAATTCAGTACCAAATCATTTCAAATATGTAAAGATTTGCAATTAAGTCCAAAATAAAAGTAAGTTCTAAAACCTAGGGTAATTTCACAATTAAGCAAGAAAGACATGTGTCAAACATGGATTTTGGCAACTAAAATGATCAATAAAATGGTACTTATCAACTCCCCCACACTTAAGCTTGAGGGTCTCGCGAAACTACTAAGTATGTATCGCTTGGGTTTTCTCAAGCATAATTAGAAACAAGTGAAAAGAAATTACCTAAGGTTGTCAATTCTCAAAAATCTAAACTCTATGGATTAGTATCTCGTCCTTAAATCAACAACTTAGCCTTTTCATTCTTCATGATTCATTGAGATGAATTTAACTTACTAGTCTTTCAAAGGAAATTTTTGGTGGCTCTCGTCTTGAATTCTAACTTCATGATGCAAATGGAGCTCACTCAAACACACATGCTTTTTGCACTACCATAGGCTTGCTTGTTATCTAATTTCCACCATTATTCATGATTAAGATCCACATCTACAAAAACAAGTGAAAACATGGAAAATGGCAAGAATAAGGTGAAAGCCAAGAAAATAGAAAAATTGATGAAGTGGGAGACTTGATTGCTCAAGAATGTTTCCAATGCACTTCGCTTCTCTTCAAATCAGATTTGTGTAGTGGAGTAAGAATTTGGACAATGCCTTTGATTTGGATGAAGAAAACTTTATAAGTTCCAATGTGCCAATTTCCTCTTGTGTGCCATTTTTGCTTCTCTTTTCTCTTTTTTTTCTGCTCTGAATTCTTCTAATGGATCATTGCAGATCAGAATTGTATCAGAGACGGATGATAACAAGTAACATAGATACTCAGATACTCAACATACAACTTTCACTAAACAACCCTTACAACTCACTCTTGATACACTTCACCTTCAAGTTGGCACTCTTCTACTTTTATTCTCTCTTTTTTTTTCTTTCAGATTTCAGCTCCACAGCATCACTTTCAGAGTCAAGAATCACTGATTCTTCATCCTTGCAATTCTCTTAGTTTTCCAGGCAGTTACATCACCGGTAGTGGAGAAATCAATTGCTTCACTTGAGGTTGCGGCACTACACTGCATTCCTTTTTCTGCTTTGCTTAAAAATCCTAGCAGCCACATTTTCTTTTGTTCTGATCAGTAATGAAGGCTCTCGACACTTTTTGACATATTCATGTGCTTCATTCCTTGATTCACAGCCTTGAAACTCAAAATTCAGCTTCATCTTGATACAAACTGCCTTACTAGCTTCCACTGATTTTTCTCTTTTTCTTTCCTAGCTGCATTTCCAGCTTGCCTTCTCAGCCTCGCTGCTCTTTAGAATATCTAATGGCCGGTGAAGGTAGCTCTCTTAATCCTTGTCAGCAGCCCTTGCATTAGTCTCAATTCAGATCAGCACTTTTGACTTCATTAGAGGCAGTTGCAGATTTTTTTTTTAGATCAGCCTTTCTTCAAATTCCGTTTAAATTCTAGAAGTTTAGATTCCAGCCATGTTTCTTTCATTCAGCAGTTTAAAATCTACTCCCAAGAAGTCTAGTTCAATTGAAAACCACTCGGCAAGCTCAGATTCAGCACTTCCTTGCAATGCAGTGCAGTTTTTCAGCTTCTTTTCAGCCTTTGTTCAGACTTTGCTCAGACTTCTTGATTGTATACAGCTGCAATTCAGCTTCTAGCATTTTGTGTTCTGATTTCTATAGCAAAGAACAGCTTCAATCCAAACAATTTTGACCAAGACATGCTTCACAGATTTTTCTCCATTTTGACAAAGAATTTTGTGCCATTTGCGTGCCATATTCCTTCTTCATGCAGAATTTTCTTCCTAAATGCTTCACTTGATTTCGGCACTGCATCACTAATTTCCAAAACCAAAATTTCAATTTGAGATGGATACTAAACTGTGCCCATTGCAATCAAGTGATACCGAAACAAAAAAAATTTTCTTCTTTGAATTCTTTGCTTTTGGATTCAATCTCTTGACCACTTCTTCTCCACTTTTGTCTCAGAATTTTCTTTTGAAATGGCACAGATGTTGTCTTTGGTCCATTGCTTGCCACTTGAATCTTCAAAGTATGATAGGGAATCTAGATCTCCAATTACTTCCATCTCTCTTGCTCATTCTTGGAATTCAAACTCACTCAACTCATTCTTGGCACATGTAATTGCAAAAAAAAAAAATCTTGATATGAAATGCCTCTTTGATACCAAATCTTTCCAAAACACTAGTCACTCCCCCACACTTAATCCTTTGTCCGTCTCGGACAAAGTAGCATCAAGAAACATCCCGAACAAATAAGTCCATAGAAAATTGTGGTTAAGAGTAGGAAATAAGGAAAGAAAAAAAGAATAAACATGATTAGTGCCAAAAATTGATATGAGAAGGTAAACAAATTGATTAACCTCTATAGATGTGATCCAATCATCGAAATATGGTTTTGAAAGAACCTAAGAAAGTTCTAGAGTACAATCACATATGTGTGTCATAAAAATAAGGCTAATTCTCACTAGGCACAAATAATTCATCTCAAGTCATCAATTAAGAATCTAAAACTAAGTAGTACTCAAGCATCCAAGATTTTATCCATTAGCTCAAACCCTAAGTTTTAACAACCAAATTTAATTTATTTTCAAGAGACTCTAAAATGCTATGGAGATAACCTAAAGGGATACATTTATTCCTAGTCATGCAAGAAAAAGTGCCAAAAGAAATAACATGGTATTTACAATGACTCCTATTCATTCTACTCTACTCACACATTTATTAGCAAGGACTCAATTTAAAAGAAAATTCTACTTCTAGAAAACATAAAAATGAAATATACAATGAAAGAAAATACAAGAAAGAACAATCTCCCCTTTATTTCTGGTGGACGGAGTCTATCAAGAAGTAGCCTCCATCGTGGTAGTGGAGGAATATGGGTGGCTGAGAGAGCTTCCTTCATTTGATCTATGTCACGGTGCATGTCTCCCCCACACTTAAACTTTACAAAAAAATATTCAGGTGGCCGCAGGCGATTTAGGTACAAGACCCATGTAAGAGGTGGAGTGCTTCGAATTAAAGTAAAATCATCTCCTCCTTCTTGATACCTTTGGAAAGTTCTTTCAGGAGGTTGGAGTCTGTTCAGATGGAGCATCCACTCCAGAAGTCTTCTAGACCCTGCAAAACCATGTAATACCTCTCTCAAGCGTGCAGGGTAAGAAAGAAATGAAATAATATCAGTCTCTGCATGAAATGTATCCAAAACTGTATCATATCCAATGAAATCAATTCTTGGTACCTCAATGAATTTTTCACGATTATTTTCTGTAAAAAATGCATCCAGAAACTCATCACAAACAATGAAATTAATCTTTGGTATTTCAATAGAAATTTCACAATTATTTTCCACCAAGGATGTATCAAGCAATGTATTACAACCAATGAAATCGATTTTAGGTGCCTCTATCAGTTTTTCACAATAAGCATTTTCATGATATGTATCACAACATGTTTCATATTCAGCAAATTCAGCACTAGGTACCCCTATGAATTTTTCACAATTATTTTCTACAAAAAATTTATCCACAAGTGTATTACAAACAATAAAATTAGTTTGAAGTACCTCTATGAAATTTTCAAAAGAATTAAGAGGAATACTTACCTGATCGTGCTGAAAAATACCTGAAGATTCTACAAGAGTGGATGTAATTATTGGCTCCTCCTGGAAATGTGCAATCTCCTCTTCAGGTTCGGGTTCTGGTGAACACTCAACTGGAACGGGTGATTCTTGGGTTCTTGCTTCCACCATGCAAGTCCCTACACTTTCTGGTAATGTACCAGTAAATTGTGGTGGTCCCTGGGGCTTAGTGCAATCCCCTACACCTGTAGAATCATCTCCCATGCATGCTTCCTCAGTAATATCTGCAACAACAATATTAGAAAAATTAGGACCACCAATAACAATATCATCACAAAATAAAAGATGAGAAGGGTCCTGTAGTGCTTCAGAATCTTCTTCTTGAGCTAAAAAATTTGGAAATGAATTTTGAACAAGAACTTCAGGAGGAATGCATGCTGTAGGTGCCCTATTTTTGATGTTTTCTTCTTCTTCTTCCACCAAATTTGCAAGATCACTTGAAGAGGGACTTGGCCATGCACTAGGGTCACCTTGAACTGATAAAAAATCAACTCCGGGGCTATTTTGAATGGGAAAATGGGATGCTGGAAATTTTTCAGGAAATTCGGCATTTGGAGTGTTTAAACTTGATACAACCTCTTCATTCCCCAAAGTTAGATCACCATCATACCCCTCAGAATTAAGAGTAGCTTGAGGAGGTACTTGTCCTGATCTTTGAGCTTGTTTTTGATTCATTTGATTAACCAATTGTTCAAGTTGTCTTCCAATGTTTTGAAGCCTTTGTTGCTGTTGTTGATCTTGTTGTAGGACTTGTTGCATGATTTCCCAAGCCTTTGTTGTTGAGCCTTAAACTCACGAAAAGCCTCAAATTCTCCTTGATTGGCGTGGACCTCTTGTTGGTTTTGAAATGTAGCATGAGGTTGCTCAAAACTGTAAGTAGGCTGTGAATTCTGAAATTGAGACTGTGGGGGCTGATCAAATGGTTGAATAGGCTGATTAAACTGTTGAAGATTTGGTTCACAATTTGGTAGAGATTGCTGAAAATTATGGTTCTGAAAGCTCTGGTCATAGGGCTGAAATAGTTGGTGGGATGATTGGATTGGTTGTTGAAAATTCTAATTCTGGAATTGAAAACTCTGAAATGGAGGCTAAAAATTCTGATCGTTCGGTGGAAAATATTGCTGTGAAGGTTGAAATCCACTCTGATTTTGATTCTGGAAAGTCTGAAATGGTTGGAACCCCTGCTGAAAATTCTGACTTGATTGAAAAGTTAGCTGACCTTGCGGAAATTGTGGCTGAAATTGCTGTGGTGGTTGATTGAAATGTTGGCTTTGCTGAAAATCTGAATAGGGCTGCTGGAAATCTTGATTTGGCTGCTGAAATTGTTGGAAAGGCTGACTTGGCTGAAAATTTTGTTGAAAATTTGGATTGTACCCTTGCTAAAAATTCTAAAATTGTGGTTGAAACTGCTGTGGTGGCTGATTAAAAGTTTGGTACTGCTGCAAGTCTGAATAGGGCTGCTGAAATTGTTGACACGACTGCTGGTGAGGAAATGAATAAGCATTTGAAAACATTTTGAATCTGCAGTCCTGTCACAATACAAACAAGAGAAATGGCAGCAACCGTATACAAAAGATAAAGCACCAGAAAATAGAATCAAATGATATGTCCATAAACACACAAGCAAAAATCCAACAACTCAACTAGTTGCGTTCCCCGGCAACGGCGCCAAAAATTTTGATGATCCCTAACTAGGTGTCACGAATGTGGGTCTCAAAATTTAGATATGTATAAGCTAGAAACCCTTTTTGCAATCAAAGAATGAAAACGTAGTAAAGGGGCCACAGGTCGTATTTTTCCTAGGGCTAGTTGAGATTGTGTGATTGAGCTCGAGTTTATGTGTCGTCGATACTTTTGGGTTTCAAATCAATTTTGGGTTTTGGGTTGCAATTGGAAATAAAAACACAAGGAAAAGGAGTAAACTGAACCAAGCAAATTAACTAGGCAATTGATGAACTTAACCAATAAACAATTCAATCAAGACACTTAAACAATTTGGAAAACCAATCTGATTTCAAATGCAAAACAAAGGCTAAGCAAATGAATAAAGGCAGTGATGCAATTTTCGGAAACAAGCAAACTTAAAACAATTGCTAGCTGCGAAATTCAGTAATCAACATTTAAACAAGCTCAACTCAACTTAGCTACAATTTCCGGAAGCAACAAATGCAGGGAAAATTCAGAAATGGCCGAATCCAATACTAGATGATTTCAAGCACCATAGCACACTAAAATTACCCTATAACATGATACCAATCAATGCCTAAGCTGTCCTTGATACAAAACACTGCCAAAACAGCTAGACATGCATAGGGAACCTTTGTGCCAAAGCTGATCGATGCAGTTTGGAAAACAAAGTTTTCAGTGAAGAGGTGTGCAAAAGTGAATGCAGAATTTCAGACCAAAATCCGATCAATTCAATCAAACTAAAACCTGAAATGAACTCGCAAGGACAGAATGCAGAAATGCAGAAATGCAAGAGTAACTTGCAAAATTCAGAAACTGATTTGGATGCTAGAACCAAACAACAACTGAAATCTATTGCTCCAAGCTAATGTCCACATAAGATTCCTAAGAACTCAATTCAATTGATTGCAAATTCCGGAACTGAAGACTGAAACACAGATAAAATTGAAACTGCCGAATTTGCAGAAACTGATGCAGAATTGATGCAAATGCAGAGTCTGATGCAACACTGCAGCACTAAATTAAATGCCGAACAAGCAAACCAACAAGTTGAAATCAATGCACTAATCTACAATTCATAAAAGCTTAAAAGGGGCTAATGATTACTTGACACAAACTCAGAAAAGCTAAATTGAAACTTACTGAAATTTACTGATACGCAGGAAAAAAAACAGAGCATAAAACTGATACACAAACAATAAAATGGCACGCAAGCAATTGAAGTGTAAAACAAGCTGAAATTAAGTGCAACTAATCACTGACAAGTAATCTATCTCCTACCATTGCAGAATTGAAAACTAATTGAAGCAAAAACATTTCAGAATATTAAACTAACAGTTGATACGAAGTTTAGAAACTGTCTTAATGTGCAGAAATGGAAATTACAGCTAAAAACCGAAATTCAATAAGAAGTCTAAGCCTCAATCACTCCCTTAGCTCAAGTACTCCTTGCTCGTCACACAAGGGTGAGCCTCGAACCCCTAATCTCAACAAATCAATGGAAAATGGCCTCTGCGATTCGATCCAGCTCACATTCTGGTCCAAGTTGGAATCCCATTCGATTTCTTTAATCTGACGTTGTCCACTTGCGCTGATGGGTTGGGGATGATCCAAACACTCCAGAGAACCCCTCCAGATAGCTCGGATGGATGAAGGATGGGGCAAAGCCAAGATCGAAGCAATCAATGGTAGAGCCGAGGAAACCCTCACTCGGCTCTGTTTTTGGCTAATTCGGAGCGTGAATCTTCACGGAGATAGCTCCCCAAGGATCTAGCACTCGATCAAGTGAAGAAATTGAGGTGGTCGCGCCCTCGGATTGAAGAAAATTGAAGAAGAAATGAAGAACTACGCTGAAGAAGATGAACTGTGTAGCGAAGACGCGACCCTGTGCTCTGTGGGAGATGTTTGATTAAATACATAGGAATGAACGACTGAGATCGTTTTGAATGAATCCAATGGTCGGATCTTCTCCAATCTGAATCAAACTTTGATGATGTTGATCAAGGGTCAGGATCTGCCTTGGGGTAGCTCGGATCCTCCAGATTTGCAATGGATGGCCCAGATCAACCTAATCTTTGAATGGACAGTCTAGAGCCCTCCATGCTTGATCCAATGGTTGAATGATCTCTGATTGGGATGAAAATCTCAGATCTTGACCTCAGTGCTTGATCAACCCTAACCCTAGCTCGGATTACTTCAGATGGTCCCAGATGGCTCAGATCTAGCCGCTTTTGAATCGGACGACCCAGATTAATCTGAAGCTTGATCATTCGATCTGGTTCCACTTCCGACTCAAGTTTGACCCAGTATGCCCTAGGTCCATGATCTTTTCAAGCCTGCAAAAAAAATAGATTAACAATTTAGTGCCAAATCATTTCAAATATGTAAAGATTTACAATTAAGTCCAAAATAAAAGTAAGTTCTAAAACCTAGGGTAATTTCACAATTAAGCAAGAAAGACATGGGTCAAACATGGATTTTAGCAACTAAAATGATCAATAAAATGGTACTTATCAAGACCCCAGCCGTCGCACTGTTTACATGCCTTTCGGTCACGTCATTACTAACTGGCTTCAGTCAGTCGGTATTGATGTGACCAAGGGCAGGACCGTGCCCATGGTTTGACAGGATTGCCGACTCGGCAAACGCGCGTTTGTCAAGTCTGGCATCATTGTTAGGACTCAGGATTAGGGTCTTATATGGAAGGACGGGCGAGGTCTAAGAGAGCTACCTCGGGGGGGGGGGGGGGGGGGGGGGGGGGGGGGGGCACACATACAGGTACCAGTCGCTCCGATTGTACATCAGGAGGTGCCCGTCGCAGTAGCTGACTACGAGTACGAGCCAGATCCCAATCTCCGCTGGCAGGTTGCGGAGTTGGAGCAGACGATCCAGCATGACCTTCATGTGACAGAGCTCTGGCAGCAAGGGATCAGCTCTGAGATTTCACAGATGCGGACCAGTCAGGAGACTTTTCAGACTGAGGTTCGGTCTGAGATCTCTGGGCTACGTGCTGATCAGTGGGTGACTGATTCGAGGGTTTCTGCGATGCATGCCCAGCAGCAGGCATGGTTCGAGGAGTGGCGCGCGTGGGCAGCTGGTCATCCGTACTAGCCTACACTTCCTGGAGCTGCGCCCTCCAGCAGCACTGCCCTGGGGTCTTTCCTACCAGACGATGACATCACATACGACCCCATGCAGTCAGACGATCCACCTGCCTAGGATTGATTGTTTTGCTTGTACTCTAATTTTGACTGTCATCCCATGACTTGTGATGTATTTGACTATGCTTTGATGCTTTGCTATGTATTTGACTATCTGACTGATTTCTTGTACTACTTGCTATCTTATGTTTATTGCTAGTTCATGTTTTTTCTATTCCGTGTTCATATGATACATATGATTGTTTTATCCTGCTTTACCTTTATCATATGTTTTCATACGCCTTCAAAATTAATCATATCCTATTTGTTTTGGGAAAACCCTAGGTTTGAGGGGGAGGAATTTTAAACTTAACAATCCATCTACACCCTTTTCGGTGTTTGACAAAGGGGGAGAGTGTGGTTAGTTAAGTTTAGGATAATTACGAGTTTAACTGTTATAGGGGGAGGACCCTGATTCTCCTACGGTAGTGAAATTTGAGACAATTGATTTCAAATCCCTAAACGTAAAATCGGGTTGTCAAACAACAAAAAGGGGGAGATTATTGATGCAGTCTGACCCTAATTATTGTTTTGGTGTTGATATCGATTTTAGTTTAGGTGAATGAGATGAGTCTGGTTTAAGTCCTGGTCGGGGACTGGGCACGACTCCCGGTGAGTGAGGTCGGGTGACTGAAATCCTGGTGAGTGAAGCCAAGTGATTGGAAAACCCCGGTGAGTGAAGCCGGGTCCTGATGAGTGAAGCCAGGTGATTAGAAACCCCGGTGAGTGAAGCCGAGTTCTGGTGAGGGAAGTCAGGTGATTGGAAACCCCGGTGAGTGAAACCGGGTCCTGGTGAGTGAAGCCAGGTGATTGAAATCCCGGTGAGTGAAGCCGGGTCCTGGTGAGTGAAGCCAGGTGATTGAAATCCTGGTGAGTGAAGCCGGGTCCTGGTGAGTGAAACCAGGTTGAATGAAATCCCGGTGAGTGAATTCAGGTCCTAGCGAGTGAAGCTAGGTGACCGAAACCCTGGTGAGTGAAGCCAGGTCCTAGAGAGTGAAGCTAGGTTGAATGAAGTCCCGGTGAGTGAAGCTAGGCACGGAGTCTTGGTCCGGGGGACTGAGCACGAGTCAGAAAAGGCTAGGGAGCCTGTTCTCTTGACTTATGGTGGAATTCGTCTTGGCTGGATCGGTCTGGTGACCGATCAGGGAGTTGGCACGAACTCCCTGTTGTGGATCGGTCTGGTGACCGATCCAGAGAAGTTTGATCGGTCTGGTGACCGATTAGGGAGAGAACAAAAACATTGTTTAGCTTTTGTTCGGCTCCTGATCGGTCTGGTGACCGATCAGGGAGAGCTTCTGATCGTTCTGGTGAACGATCAGAGAGATTTCAGAGCCCTTCTGAAATAGATCAAGTTTGATTAGATTGGATCATATGAATGATGAGTAAAAGCGTAGCTACCACTTAATTTTGAAAACCAACTCAAATGTACATTGAGTCGGTCATAAGTTATATACATATAAAATACACTGAATTACTAAATACTATGTTTAGTTATGATAGATTATGACAACTAAGAATATTATAGCCGAACTCAATAAGAGAGAAAAATTATATAGGGATAACTATAAAATTTGGCATCTCAAGATACAATATATTCTCGTGGAACAAGAAGTTCTAGAGTCTGTGAATCAATTCATGGAAGAACTGCTGATAGTTCTACAACACAGCACAAACGTGATCTTGATGCTTATAAGACATGGAAGAGAAAGGACTCCATTACTAACGGAATATTGATTAGTTCAATGGTAGATGATATGATATTTGAGTATGAGTCATTACCATCAGCTCATGTTGTCTGGGTAGCCCTTAGAGAGAAATACAGTGGAATTAGTTTGAGCAAGTTTTCCCAACTGACAATCAAATTTGATAGTTGTAAAAAATGCTTGAATGTTATCATGACCCAACATCTAAAGGAAATGGGGAATATGATCTAGGAGCTTAAGGCTACTGGTCATGAGTTGACTGATGAATAACATGTTCGGGTAGTTATTTGTTCCCTTCTTGATTCTTGGGAAATGATAAAACAGAATCTTACTCACAGTAAAACTATCAAGACTTTTATTAATGTCTCATGTTATGTTGAACTGGAGGCGGAGAGAATAGAATCTGTAAGGATTTCTAGACAAGCTTTTGTAATCGAAGGTTCTGAATCCATGAATAATAAAAAAATGGTTCAAGAAAGGAAAAGGTAAGGGAAAAGAAGTTGGTACTGCTATTGTGCAAGACCCAATCATGAAGAAAGGAAAGAAATATGAAAATAATCTAAAAGCAAGCTAACTTGCTATAACTATGACAAGAAGGGTCACTTTGCTCAGGAATATACTGAGCCAAAAAAAGTAGATCCATGTTTATCTTCTTTTCATAAGCATTATATTGCTAGTTCAATATTGTTAGCTGATTCTTATCCTTTGTAAATTATAGATTCAGGAGCAACGAACCATATAACTCATGATCAAGCTACATACGTAGAGTACCATCGAGTACCAGTGGGCAACAAATGAATATATGTGAGAAACATCACAAGGATTGAAGTTAAAGGAATTTGTACTTGCAAACTCAATCTTCATGGTGGGCGTACTTTGTTTCTGCATAATGTCTTGTATGCTCTTGAGATTCGATGGAATCTAATTTTCGTTAATAGCCTTTTTGATTTGTGTTATTGTATAAATTTTTACAGTTGTTGTATGAAATTGAGAATTAACTCTGTATTAATGGGATATTGTTACATATCGAATGGTTTTATAGTTCTTGATGTAGAACTAAATATTAATTATGAAAATAATGATTATTTTTCAAACATTTCTCTTACTAGCGATGTTGATGTTAAAGATGAAATTTGGCATACTAGGTTAGGATATATAGGATAAGAAAAAAATGAATAGATTAGCTAAAGAGAGTTTTCTCGACACTCATGATAAAGTTGACTTGTCTATATGTAAGCATTGTCTTGTCGAAAAAGCAACTAGAAAATCATTTGGTAAAGCTATTTGTGTTGAATCACCATTACAATTAATTCATTTGAATATTTGTGGTTCAATGAATGTGAAGGCTAGACATGGAAGTTCTTATTCCATTACATTTATTGATGACTTCACGCGTTTTTGTTATGTGTATTTGATTTCTCATAAATCTGAAGTATTAGATTGCTTCAATCGTTATCTAAACGATGTTGAGAATCAATTGAAATGTAAGGTTAAAGCCTTTCGCACTGATTGTAGAGGTGAAAATTTATCTGATCAGTTTAAGACGATATGTAATGAAAAAAGAATTGTTAGACAGCTAACTATCCCTGAAACTTCATAGCAAAATGAGATTGCTAAAAGAAGAAATCAAACTCTTCTAAATATAGTTAGGTCAATGATGGCTCAAATTAATTTGTCTATTTCCTATTGGGAAGATGCATTATTAGCTACAACCTATATACTTAATCGAGTGTCTTCTAAATTTGTTACATCTAATTCCATATGAATGTTGGACAAGCAGAAAATCAGATTTAAGTAATCTGAGACTTTAGGAGTCAGCTACTTATGTTCATAATAAATCTCACAAATATAAAAAATTAGGACCCAATGGTAGAAAATATATCTTTGTAAGATATTTTAATACCTCTAAAGGTTATATTTGTATTAATGAGCAACAAGATTGAACCATCTCTGAAATAGAGTCAAGAGATGCTTCTTTTCTCAAAACTGAGTTCCCAACAAGAGGAGAGGTTGATAAGAGGATTCCTTTATTTACAATAGAGGAGGAGAATAATATTCATTTATCGACAAATTAGGTGTCACAAGGGATGTCTGAATCTAGTCAACCTAGTGGGAGTAAATTGTTGATGAATGAGTTAGTTTCTCAACAGTCTAACCATGAAAAAGTAGTCATCAAATAATTTCTCGGACAAGGTTTGACATTGAGAATGAGGAATTAACAATTCTCTCAACTGATGATGATGAAGCTTGAATAGTTGAGGAAGCATTGAAATGCTCAGTTAAGGAAAAATTGAAAGTTGTAATGGATGAGAAAATGAAGTCCATGAGAAAGAATCAAGTTTAAGATTTATTCGATCTTCCTCCAAGCCAAAGGGCTATTGGGAATAAGTGGATTCTCAAAATTATGAGGAAAGTAGATGGGTCGATAATCGATGCAAAGCTCATTTAGTTGCAAAAGGATATACCCAAATAGAGGGTATTGATTTTGAAGAGACATTTTTGTAAGTACCCCTGATTGATTTTGATTTGATTAACCGATTTAAGTTAGGTCCTGGTGTGTTTAATCCCTCTGCTAAGTGAGCAGGAGCTTAGGTACGGAGGAAGTCGAGCGTAAGACGTAGTGGACGAGAAGGATTGTGCGGGGAAGTGAGCCGACAGGTTTGGTACAATCCGAGGGACGCGGAAGCTGCGGAAGAGTACGTCGGTGGAGCGAGAAGGACGTGCGCGGTGTCCAAGGGATGAGAAGCCGGGAGGAAGGACGCTCGAGGGGTGAAAGGCCGGAGTCGGGTTCGGATGAGCATAACTCTGGTTGGCCAGAAATCACCCAGAAGAACCAAAAGACTGGTCAGTTTGACCATGTCAAACAAAGTGCTCGAAAAAAGAAGAATTTAATTACTGCTAAGTAGACTCGATCCCAAGACCTCACCTAAGATATATTTCCATAGTTACCACTTGGAATAGTTGGTGATGACAACATACAACTGCCGATGTTACTACTTGAAGATTACAACAATGAAGTCTAGAGAAGAAGAAAAAGTCTTAAAGGATAAAACCTTATCCTTTAATCAGATCCAATGAATGCAGTTTAATCCCATCCAAGATCAACCGTTCAGATTACATCCATGGATCAACGACCAAGAGAAAAATCCTCAACAATCAACAATCCAGATTTATTCTCTTAAGCTATAAATAGGCTTAGAGTTTCAGCCTTTTAATTCATTCAATTAATTCATTCTTGTAAACTCTCTAAAAGTCTAGCGTGTTATTTTTGTAAGGCTTCTCCGCCACAAGGAGATTTTTATTGAGCGTCCACTGCCTTGGAAGCAATATTCTCAGTTGCGACCAAGTTTCTTTTTTTAAAGACGAGTGCCTCCACTTTCATAATTTTTTTACCGTCTATTCACCCCCCCCTCTAGCCGGTCCAACCCGATTCAACAAGTGGTATCAGAGCCAAGGTCACCGCAGAAGGACTAACCACCGACTGCTGCAATTTCGAGAAAATGGTTGGAGCAGTAATCTACCCGCTGAAATTTGAGGGGGAGTTCGCGATGTGGAAGCGTCGAATGCAGGTATTTTTTTAAAACTGATATTGAATTGCTACTAATTATGAAAAATGGTTTTTCAGTTCCAAAAGACAACAACGACAAGGATAAAGAAATAGAGTCGTGGACCAAGAAGGAGCAAGCGGACTTTGTAGCAAACGACAAAGCGAAATTTCATCTGCTAGCTGTTCTTCCGCACAAGAAGTCAACCGCATCGGAAATTACAACTCGGCAAAAGAGCTCTGGGAGAAATTCCTGGAATTGCATGAAGGTACCTTAGAGGCAAAACTGGCGCGACGAGACCTTCTTCGAAGCCAACTAACAACCTCCAAAAAGGAGGATGGAGAATCAGTTGCGCATCTACACGCCAAGGTAAAGGAACTAATCACAGACCTTGAAAACCTCAGAGAAAAGGTAACAAGTTGGGACGCTCAAAGGTATGTCTTAAATGCGTTTCCGAGAACCTCGGAATGAACCTCGATAATCGACGCTTATTTCATTTCGAAAGAATTAGCGGTAAGTACATTAGAGCAATTATTTTCTACTTTAGAGCTTCACGAATCTCGTTTTGTAGAAAAGAATAGAAAACAGACATCGTCGCACTGAATACAAGGAAGATCCAACTCGACAGGGAATCCTCGACTGACGACGAAATAACAAAAATGGTAAACTCTTTTAAAAGTTTTTTTAAAGCTAACAAATTTTCAAGAACGTAAAAAAGAAGACGGTCCCTAAAGAAACGAATAATCAGATGCTACAACTGCAAAGAGGAGGGACACCTAAAGGACCAGTGTCCTAAACTCAAAAACCATCCAAAGAAGAAAAAGGCATTGAAGGTCACCTGGGATGAGTCCTCTTCAAAAGAGTCACAAGGTCAAGAATACGCGGGACTTGCGCTGATGACAAATCATCAAGAAGGGAGCATTGATGAAGGGGGAGAGACGTCAGAAGAAAGTGACGACAAAAGAGGAACCTCGCTTTTCGAAAGAGACCCGGTAAGTGAGGTCTGTTTTCTTCCTCATGATCAATTATATGCAGGAGTTAAAGCCTTGCTCAAATCTAATTGTAGATTAGAAAAAGAAAATTTAAAATTAAAAAATGAATTGGCACTTACTTCCTCTTCTGAAATTTTGAAAAATGAAAATGATAATTTGAAAAACTTATTGCAAAAATTAGAACTTGATATTGCATATTTACGCCAAAAGAAAAATAGTTTTCCTGATAATTTAAATTGATATTTTAAAAATCATAAGAGTCAATTTAAAAAAGTGCCCAATAGCTATTCCGCCTAAGTTTTTAATTAATCCTGTAGATAGGAATTTATTTTGGGTTCCAAAATTTATTTTAAACTGATACATTTTTTTATTATTTATGTGCAAATTTTTTTTACAAAAATTATGTCTTTTTTATGCACAATTATGTTGTTATCTACTAAGAATTTTTCAAATTTTTTTGAATATTTTTTGATTTCCCACTCGAAATTTGAAATTAAAATTTTAAAAATAGATAAATAATTTACATTCATAGATCTAATTTTTCATGATTCAGATATAGTGGAAGAACTCATTATAAGTTTTTTTAGATATTTCGAAGTATTTTTTGATTTTTTAAATGTATTCTTCAAAAACTCGTATCTGTTATTTTTTATTTATTTTCAGACTAGATGAACAAATTTAAAGCTGAATTTTTTTTTAAAATCATATCTTTCTCTTCGACTTTGATGAAAATATTCAAATTTTTTATAGATATTCTATTTTTTTAATGAATTGTTTCAAAATTTGATAGAAAAACATTTTGGTATCAAAGGGGGAGAGTAGGACTATAATTTTTTTAAAAAAACAAAATTCAAAAAATTCAAATATTTTCCTCCCTAATTATTTTTTCCCCATTTTTTTTGATGTGATCAAAGGTGGAGAAATAGGGTTAAGTTAAGGGGTAGAATTTTAATTTAGGGGTAGAATTTTAATTTACTCAAAATTTAAGTTTTTTTGAACTTAAACTGTTTACAGTATTATGCATGTTTTTTTTTATTTTGTTTATCCTAACTTAACTCGGATTGATGTGATGATGCAGTCTGACCCTGATTTATGTTTTGGTGTTGACAACGATTTTAGTTTAGGTTGATGAGATGATTGGGATTAAGTCCTGGTCGGGGACTAGGCCCACCTAGTGGGACTAGGTGGAGTGGAAAAGACCTAGTGGGACTAGGCACACCTAGTGGGACTAGGTGAATTGGAAAAGACCTAGTGAGACTAGGCATACCTAGTGGGACTAGGTGGAAACCCTGGCGGGCGAAGCCAGGTCCTAGCTTGGGAAGCTAGGTTGATTGAAACCCTGGCGGGTGAAGCCAGGTCCTAGCTTGGGAAGCTAGGTTGACTGAAATCCTGGTGAGTAAAGCCAGGTCCTAGCTTGGGAAAGCTAGGTTGGATGAAATCTTGGTGAGTGAAACCAGGTCCTAGCTTGGGAAGCTAGGTTGGATTGAAGTCCCGGTGAGTGGAAACTGGGCACGGAGTCTTGGTCCGGGGGGACTAAGCACGAGTCAGAGAAGGGTTGAGAGCTCGTTCTCTTGACTTAAAGTGGATTTGTCCTTGCCTGGATCGGTTTGGTGACCGATCAGGGAAGTTGGCACGGAGTTCCTTCATGGATCGGTCTGGTGACCGATCCAGTGATGTCTGATCGGTCTGGTGACCGATCAGGGAGCATACAGAGACTTTGGATGTTTTCTGTTCGGGCTCCTGATCGGTCTGGTGACCGATCAGGGAGAGAACAGAAGCTTTTCTGTTCGGTCTCCTGAACGGACTGGTGAACGATCCAAGGGATCTCAGAAATCGTGAGTTTCTCATTATGACCAATCAGGCTGGAGCTTGATCGGTCATGAGGTGCTCTGATCGATCCCAGACTGATCAAGCCACAACCTGATCAGTCTGGTGACCGATCAGTGGGTTTGGGTTGCGAAGCTGGAAAATCACTCTACAAAGGGGTGGATCGGTCTAGTGACCATCCACGACCTGGGATCGATCTGGTGATCGATCACGAGGAGTTCCCGATTTCCAATTTCTCACTGGGGACCGATCAGGCTGGAGCTTGATCGGACTGAGCCTATCCTGATCGGTTGGTGACCAATCAGGGGTCACTCTGATCGGTATGGTGACCGATCAGGGGTCACTCTGATCGGTCCGGTGACCGATTAGTAGCTGACAGCTTTAATTCAAAAGCGCTGTCAAAGTTGATTGCGTTCTGATTTCCTACTGTTTCTCTGCTCTGATTCTTCTGATACTTGATCTTCTGTTGATTTGGTGTGCTAATCATCTGCTAAGTGTGCAGATAACTCAGGGATCATCCAAGGAGGGTAAACTGGAGTCTTTTGCTACATCAGGTTTGGCAGTTTTCCTTCTCAGGTTTCAACGGACGACTGCGCCACTGAGATGCTGACTGGGGCTCAGCTGAGGGGAGCTCAGGGAGTCCAAGAGAGGTCAGGGTAGCTGGGCAGTTGCAGTTGAGCAGCTGGGAGCTGCAGAAGGATGGTTGTGACCTGGTGATCAGGGGGAAGAGGCTTAATAGCTTGGAAGCTAAGAAGCCTCAGTAGAATTTTTGGGAAAAAAGCTCTGGTTGCGACAACTCTTGAAAAATTTATTCAACACCTTGAAGCGATCTCTTGCAAAGCAGTAACCTTGAGTCTGTGGAGGAAGTCGCGAGTGGATCAGCAGGCAAACGAAGAGTTGGGAGCTCTTGTGTTGGTGGTGCTGTGCTGTGCTCGATGATCTGTTCTTCGATTCTCATCTTTGTGCTTTGTAAGCGATCAGTAAGCCTTCTCGTGTTTCTCTGTACTTAATTTCTTCATTCTAATTGAAACGCTGTGGAGAGGTTATTCCACCGAGAAGGAGTTTCCATTCTATCTGGATTTTCTGGGGCTTGATCTGCCGACGATCAAGGGATCGCCCACATTACGGGCACTCCAAGGAGTAGGGGCAAGTTATCCTCGAACCTTGTAAATCCTCCTTGTTAGCGTCTTGAGCTTGTGCTTAGTTTAGGGTTTTATTCTCTGCAACTTTGTTTCTCTGTTTTGTTTTTGCTTCCGCTGTTGCTGCTAACCCTAAGTGCAGAAATCTTTAAAGGAAGCCAAAATTTGTGTCTGGCTACATTCACCCCCCCCCCTCTCTAGCCATCCAAGCACCAACAAGTGGTATCAAAGCTTGGGGCTCTGTTCAAGCGGCTTAACATCCGAGAGCTATCAACGATGGCATTGAGAGAAGGTTTTAGCACCACCCGGCCTCCCTTCTTCGACGGATCAGATTTTCAATATTGGAGGTCTCGCATGAAGTACTACCTCAAGGCTGACATTGGAATGTGGTTCTCCGTGAAGGAAGGCTTCATTCCTCCAAGAGACGCGGAGGGAAAAGAGTTGGAATCTTCACGTTGGTCGGCTGAGCAAACCCGCAAAGGAGAAGCCGATGCGAAGGCGGTGGTGACCTTGCAATGTGGAATGGATCGACAAGGACCAACTAATCAAAGTTGGCCCCTTTACAAGCGCTAAGGATTTGTGGAACAAGCTCATCGAGCTTCATGAGGGTACCCGGGACTCAAGAATAGCTAAGAGGGACTTGTTCCTCAATCAACTACAAAACCTCTCCATGAAGGAGAGTGAAAC
>JAGFNQ010000429.1:41691-143799 GCA_024364735.1 Boesenbergia rotunda | reverse complement strand
GCTAATATTACTTGCTTTGAGTGTGGCAAGAAAGGGCACTACAAGAAAGACTGCCCAAAGCTAAAGAAGAAGGAGGAGAAATCAAAGAGAAGAAGAAGGCCTTGAAGGCCACATGGGATGAATCGTCCTCTAGTTCATCCGAAAAGAGAAGGAGGAGAAGAGTACTCGCCATGTAGCACTCATGGCTATTGAAGTGAAGAGAGCAGTGATGAATCCATGGACTCCTCAAACGCGACTTCATCATCTTCGGATGATGAAGAGGTAATCTCTCCCGAATTAGACAAATGTTATAGAACCATTGCATGTTTAACCGAATTTGTTGAAAAAGTCAAAAGAAAAGGTTAAATCATTGAAAGTAAAGTTGAACAATTGAAATCCTCTAGGATGAGGATATTGATGATTTGCATGTAGAAATGTTAGAAGATGAGAACAAATCTTTGAAGAGTGAGGTTGAAGACTCAAGAGTGTTCTTGAGAAATTCTCAACTAGCTCAAAGACTTTAGATATGATTCTAAATGCACAAAGGCGGTTTACAACAAGGCCGGTATTGGTTACCGACCTAAAAACCATCATTTGTTTCCTTAATGTCTAGGACTGATGTGACCACTTAAGACTCCTAGGGTTCAAAGAAAGTGGTCAAGGCATGGGTGCCTAAGTCATGCATTGTAGATGCTTTAGGTCCCAAGGTTTGGGTGCCTAAATCTTTCATTTTTTCGTATTGTGTAGGCTTTGATTGAGGGGGAGCATCTATCAACTTGGTTCGTTGATAGTGGGTGATTCCAACATATGACCGGTGATAGATCTTTATTCACTACCCTTCAAAGCAAAAATAGAGGTAATGTTTCTTTTGGTAACAATGGTAGTCTTAAGGTTGTAGGGATATGAGACATTCAAATATCCGAATGTCTTAGGATCAAAAATGTCCTTCTAGTCAATGGGATGACATTTAATCTCCTAAGTGTCAGTCAATTGTGTGATGCGGGTTACACAATTGATTTTCAATCAAGTCAATGTCTAGTTAGACAACATGACACACTTGACACGGTACTAGTAGGCACAAGGATAGATAACATTTACCAAGTGTCTTTTAAAAGTGCTACTAATGCTTTTGTTAAGTGTTTCATGTCAAGAGAAGATGAGTCTAACCTTTGGCACCGGAGACTAGCACACGTGAATATGAAGAATATCCGGAAATTGGCCAACAAGGGACTAGTTCGTGGCTTACCAAGCATCAAGTATGAGAAGTATAAGATTTGTGATGCATGTCAAATGGGTAAGCAAAAGAAATCTTCACACAAAGGTAAAAGCGCTGTAAATACTTCTACCGCTTTGGATTTACTTCACATGGACTTGTTTGATTGTAGTACAATTATATCTTTGAATGGTAGTAGATATTGTTTTGTGATCATTGATGATTTTACTAGATATACATGGACCTATTTTCTAAAATATAAGGATCAAACCTTAGATGTTTTTATTTTTTTTAGAAGAGTTGAAAATGAAAAATCATCAACAATTAAAACAATTAGGAGTGATCATGGAGGAGAATTCCAAAATCAAAGATTTTTAGAGTTTTGTTAAGAGAGAGGGTAGCGGCTGTTTTCATATTCGAGCCCTATTTAAAGGGGCTCGTTTCCTACTATCTATTTTCAGATTTGTTCTGCTGTATTTCTTTCTATTCTGTTTTTCCGCTGCTAACTTGATCCCTAGGAAGGGAAGAAAAGAGTTTTTGGTAACTGACTATTCACACCCCCCTCTCTAGCCATCCCAGATCCCAACAGTAACGTGTTAGCGATTGTTTGTTTTTATATTTAGTATTTCCACTTGCGCACGCTAACATTGTAGGTAGAAAATCGAACGAAAGTTATTCACCCCCCCCTCTAGCTTCACGGTAAGATCCTAACAAACCTAACTTCCAATTGGGTACCCATTGACAGATTAAGGACCCTTAACTATAATTAGGATGATCCTTATTCAGGCCAGTTAAGATTTAAGGCACAATTAACAATTGGTTAACTGATTTTTTTTATTATATATAGATGATGTTTGATTTCTTTCATCTTTGAAATAGTTTTTATACCAGTGCAATTTATAAGTTAGAAAAAAGGAGTAAAAGCAATTCCGACCATTAGACTCTATGTCAGAAAAAGCTCACTTCCATTCCTTACATATAAAGTTTTATTTACTTCAACTTCCTAATAAATATTACTTTACCTAATTGCCCTTATTATTTTTAGGTAAAAAAGTCCAAAATGAGGTATAGTTCTCCTAAATTCAGTATCATATAATTAAAATCTACTATATTTTCTATCAAATTAAGTATCACACTTTTTATACATATAAAAAGTTCAGGAAGATGTATAATTTTTCCTAAATTCAGAATATTTCAATTAGAATTTAATATTTGTTCTATCAAATTGAGCACAATTTTTTTTCCACCGGACCAATTGATTAGGAGTTCGTACCTAATTGTCCTTATTATGTTTAGGTATAAAAAGTCCAAAATGAGATATAGTTCCTCCTAAATTTAGTATCATATAATTAAAATCTAGTATATTTTCTATCAAATTAAGTACCACACTTTTTATACGTATAAAAAGTCCAAAAATAAGTATAATTCTTTCTAAATTCAGTATATTTCAATTAGAATTTAGTATATGTTCTATCAAATTGAGCACAATTCTTTTTCAATCGGATCAATTGATTTGGAGTTTATACCAATTGATTAACTTAGGATGAATTGATTAGGTCATACTCAATTTGATATAAAATATACTAAATTTTAATTAAATGATGCTGAATTTAGAAAGAATTATATTTGATTTCAGACTTTTTGCACCTAAAAGAATTGTGGGGTAATTCGGTAAATCTGTAGTTGAAACACATGAAACATTACATGTAGGGAGTGGAAACATATTTTTTCTGAGGTAGGGACTAAGGAGAAAGTTGAGTTTGCATACAGGGAGTTTAGGATAATTTTCCCATGATTCTAACATTTGAGGGAGGGTTTTTATTTTTTTAATGGTTTAAATTATTTGATCATTTTTTATCAATTACGATTCAATGTCTATTATTCTCTAAATATTATAAATAAAGAGTTCATTTCATTATTTTCACATTATATTTTTATTCTCGTTTTTTAATTTTGGAATCTCAATCACTTTCGACTTTAATTTTCTAATTATAATAAAATGACCAAAAGAGGAGGTTCATCATTTTTTTTTCTGGAAGTGCACGGAAATTCAAATGAGAATCACTATATTCAATTTATCAATAATAAATCCAAATAAATTTTGACACTCGAGATATAAAAAAAGTACTAATAAGAATAGTTCTAAGTTTCATGATATTGTTTTTTATATCATAAGAAAAAAAATAGTAATAAGGATAATTCTAAGTTTCATGATATTTTTTTAAAATCATAAAAATACATAAACAATTTAAATTTAAATAAGTGCAAATCATATTTTTATTTTTTTTAATATAATAATTATAATTTTGAACCGTTGTGAATTATGAATTCATGATTTTGAATCGCGAACCATGAATATTGTCCAACCAACGTATTCGAATCATAGTGATAGTAACAGACAATTTGCTCATACTAACATCTTCGTCAATACATTTCAGCATCAAAATGAAAGAGGTAATTTATGAGAATTACTAATCTGGATGTTATGATTAGGAAGATGGATATTTTGACTTTGTCAAATTTTAATCTTTAAATTTTATAATGATAATATTTATATGTTAATTATTAATCTATTCCGATAGAACATTTTATTCGAATCGTAGAAGCAACTGTTACTGGTCATCGATTCGTCGGTTCGAACTGCTCTGTATCTCTTTCCCAAAACTGAAGCGTCGGTTCCGATGAGCACTTTATCTCTTTCCCAAAACCTAATTTTCTGCCCGAACCCACCGTTTCTCTTCCTCCTCACGCCACAGTCTACGTTGCTACCTTTCCCGCTGTCGCCGCCTCTTTCCCCGTCCCTCCTCCAGTCCTAGCCTTATCTCTATAGTGATCGGAGCAGCGGAGAGCTTCGTGCCCCATCTCGGCAGCCACTGTCGCCGCTCGCCGTTTCTGCCAACGTCGTCGTCGCACTGCCACCGCTCCACAGCAGCAAGGACTATTAGATCTTCGATTTGAGTGGAGTTTTCTTGCTTGATCGTGCATCCTTAAATAGAAAATGATTTAGATTACTCAATTAGTTTGCTTGATCCCTTTTATTTGAGTACAATTCCTACTTCAATAGCTATTTAAGTTTCTCCTTTGCTTCCAGAATCAGCAGTTCCAATTTCTCTAGTTACCTTCCTTTGCTCGGATATGAATCTGATTCCTTATTTTATGACTTATGCTCTGAAAAATAGTTATGTTGATTGCATCCATTTCTTTTGGATTTAATTCATTCTTTTTCTCTTCAGTTCTATGCGATAGATTTTCATCAGAGGCCTCCTTTTGATTACGGTAAAACAGTAATAATATATCCTATCAATATTTTTTAATGAAACTTATTCATTAATCAATTCAACAACTAAACATGCTCAAATTAAGATTCTGATAATATTTATAAATGAATCAAGTTTAAACCAAACTCAAGCTAAAAAATAAACTAAGGCTGAACACCTATTTTAACGGATTTAATTATTTGCATCAGTTCTGTTCTTAGGCTGTGTGATGCTGCTGGATGTGATCAGTGTCAAGTATCTTTTAGCTTGAACACTGATTCACAGTGTGCAGTTGGGAAGACTAAAGTTTTTCAGAGCTAGAGATATCAGCATCATAGAAACTATTGACAATATGTCTAGAACTTATAGACAACATGAACCAGAATCTGTCAAATATTGGCTTTTGCCAATATGTCCAACTTCTTATAGACCACTCCAACAAGAATTCATGAAACATTGACTTGAAATACAATATACACTTGGAGACACTGTAATTCCTTAATGAGCAATTATATAATGAATTTGTAAGTCAAAAAATTGTACTTGAGTATAGTAGAATAAAACATTGTGACATTAGCAATGAACTTAGGTTGACCATTCGGTTTATTTATTTATGGACTTAGAATAGAAACTCAAAGGGAATAGAGTTATTTTTGTTAAAAGTTAATTTTGAGAATTAATGCACATGCATGCTTGTTAAGAATTCAAGTGGATGCATGCATTGTGGTTTTAAAAACCTAGTAAATGATAATCAAATTAATTAAGCAATAACTAATGTCATTCTAGAACTATCTATGATGTATTTATAAGATTGTTGCGTTCTACCTGTGTATGGACAGGGCCTTTGCGTACAAGAATACAAGATGTCTGCAGGTCTCGGCAATCTAGAAGACCTTGAACAACGATTAAAAAACTTATGTCTTGCAAAGGGAAAGGGGGCTGCCACTTCTCAAGTGCCACAAGCAACTCAAGCAGTGGTAACCCAGCCACTCTCCTATGAGGGAATTGAAACAACAGATCACAGTTATCGAACGGCAGGGAGAAGTATAGACCCCATTGAAGAGCGCATCAACAAGTTTTTGCAAAAGACGACCGTCTTGCCAGAGATACCTGAAAAGTATGCTGATTTGGATTCAATAACCTTTGATCTTAGACCTGTCAAGTATGACTTCCCTGATAACGCACTAGCTGGACAGGCCGGCATCACATTGGAAAGGTTTACAGTTGAGGAGGTTGCAATATTAGGACGCACAGTCATCCCCATGATATCATCTGGATTTAGCAGACGTGGTGCTGCAGCTCTCTTTCTGCTAGCATACAACCTAAAAGCTCCGAGAGTGAACTCTACAGGCGAGTATGTATTCCCTGATGTTCAGAGGATCATAACCAGTATTGAAGACAAAAGGTATGACGAGTACCCTGAGAATTTGATGTCCATGGAAGGCCCTTTTGAGCCAATAACTGGCACATATGATGTAGAGCAGGAGTCAGCCATGTACTCATATTTGGCTTGCTCCATGTTGAGATTGTTCACCAAGCCTGCAGCAAACTATATCAAAGCATGGAATCGTATAACAGACCAGTATGCCAGATTTTACAGAAAACAAGCCGGCGTGCGGCTGCCAACACCTACAGAGGCATCTATGAAAGGGTTATCAAACTGGTTTGCCATGGACTCCAGAGCCAAAGTCACTCTTTATAGAATCCTGTGGTTAGGCAACTCAACAGAAGAGTATATGGGGTTCAAGGCGTTCCTCTATGACATGTACCTGACTTATACCGGGATGCATATTGTCGATATACTGGTACAGCTCTGCGAACAACTAAACTGTAGCCCTGGAGTTGTGCTAGACTTGATCAAATGCAGAGAATGGGAAAAGCAAATTCGATGTCTTACTCACGTCCTCGAGATTTTGGCAGATACTGGAGAATGCCACAAGAAGAGAATGTGGCGTTATGGAAGAATCTTTGATGAGACTTTCATGGCTGATCTACAAACGAAAGCATGCCCGAGGCTGGTCTACATCCTGGCATCTGCGTTGCAGATGGTGGAACCGGAAAGACATAGTGGCATTTTGCAGATTGCACAGCTCGCTGATGTCAACGAAGAGTACAAGAAGAAGTGCAAGGCTGCCGCAAAACGAATGCTTGAACAATTGATGAAAAGATAGTCGGAGTCTTCGCCGTCGTTACCTTGTCTAAACGAACCATATTTGCTTTCATGATTGCCCTTTGAGCATGTGACTACGTCTGTATGAGGCTTCGTCTGAAATATTTGTTGCTAGACTCTTGAGGGTGTTTTAGTAGTTATGAAATTTTAACGGTTACAATGATATAATTAATAGTTTATAACATATCGATTTACGGATGAAAATAGTTGGATGATTAAACTTAGGTTGCGTTTGGTACGGGGTAATGTAATCGAGTTTGTAATGTGGGGGTAATGTAATCGAGTCTGTAATGTAATCAAGTTTGTAATGTAATGTAATGTAATCAAGATTACATTATTATGTTTGGTAACGAGTTGTATGTAATCTTTGATAACCGTAGGTTACGTTTGGTGAAGGGTAATCCATCCTGTAATGTAATCAAAGATTGGCGGCAGACGACCGACAACGACGACCGACGATCATGGTTGGCGACCGTCGTCGGTCGACCGACGACAGGTGAACGACCAACGACCGATGGCCGGCGAACGGCCGGCGACCGACGGCCGCCCGATCGGCGACCGGCGGCCGGTCGGTGATCGCCGGGGCGGTCGGCGGGCGACCAGCGATCGGCGGGCGACCAGCGGTCGGCGACCGGCCCGCGACCGGCGACTGCTGTTGCCCGGCCGACAACTTTACAAGCTGTAATGTAATCAGATTATATCGGTTTTGTTTTGTAATCGAGATTATAAATCTTGAGCCAGTTTTGTAATCGAGATTCCATTACATTATAAATTTAAAACTATTCCAAACAAAAAAATCAAACTTGTAATGTAATCTTGGTTACATTATAGGATGGATTATCTCTTATCAAACGCAACCTTAGGTGGGTGTTTTCTAGTTTTTGTTTTTTATTAACTATTAACTATGAAGGTAAATTAAAAAATATATATAGAAGTTAATTTTAAAGGTCATTATTTTTGGATTTATTATTCATTGAGGAGAAAAAAATTTAATAATATGTTATAGTTAAATTTTAAATTTTAGATATCTGATTTATTATTGGAGGTCTAATTATAATATTTTACTTTGAGTTGGAAGGAGATGTTCTTTGTAATAAGTTATTAATGTATAGTGAAAAATAATTGGATAATTATATTTTTTTAATAAAAAAATAAAAATAGATAGTGCACCTGCATTGTATAAAAGTGTGGTTTAAAGAACCTAGTAAATGATAATCAAATTAATTATTTTAAATTATGGTGTATTTATAATAAGTTTATATTGACTGCCATCAATATCATCAATATGAGATATAATCGGTCATTATAAGTTATAATGGATTGATGATTAATATATAGATAGATAATTAATATATAAATATTATTATTAGGTCTTGAGATTAAAAATATGATAAAGTTAGTATATTCGTCTTTTTCACGTGCTAATCACTATATTCGGACTAGTAATCCCGTAATTTACCTCCTCTATATTAATCTTGAAATGAATTGATGGCCGGTGGGAAATTTTCGTGTAGTCGGGCCGGTCGCCCAAGGTTGATTGAAAAAACCTCGTTAATCTTTTTTTTTTTTGAAATGAATTGACGGAGGTGTTGAGAACGAACGAATTACCATATGCCACCAATATGAGATATTTGGGTATTTTATCAAAGGGTGACTTTTCGAATTAACCAAAAGGCACAAGCTACTTTGGTGTTTACCAAAAAGTACACTTTTTTTAGTACTCATTATATTTTACCTTTCTGTCAAATCTAACTTATATGCATACAATCTCTTTTTCATTTTTTCTCTCTTTTATGCATGTAACTTATCTTTTCTTTCCTCTCTTCTCTTCTCATTCTTCCCTCTTTTACATGCATTTTCTTTCTCTTTCTTTTTCTATTTCTTCTCTCTTTTAGATGGATCCGTACATAACATGGGAAAAACATCATATCCACGTTGGACCTGATATATTTCATATCAGGCCCGTGTTGGGCCTAATATTTTTCATATCAGGCTCAACGTGAGCATTTTTCATATCAGACCCAATGTGAGCATTTTTATCTTAATTCTTCATTATTACATTTTTAACACCTTGGAGAGGTCAAAATAAATAATGGATAATATATTTAAACTCCTTGTAATCTCAGAAATCCACGAAAACTAAAATTTTTACAATCAAAGCTCTCTAGGTCAAATCAGTGATTTTTGGTTAAAACTCACTGATTTGACCTAGAGAACTCCAATTGTAAACATTTCAATTCTCGTGGATTTCTGAGGTTACAAAGAGTTTAAATATGCTATCTATTATTTATTTTGACCTCTCCAAGATGTTAAAATGTAATCATGAAGAATTGAGAAAAAAAATCTAATATTGGGCCTGATATAATTCATATTAGGCCCACATTTAGCTCAATAATATATATTTTTTTATTATTTTTCCTTATTACATTTTAACATGTCAGAGAAGTTCAAATAAACAATGGATAATATATTTGAACTCCTTGTAACCTCAAAAATTCACGGGAACTGAAATTTTTACAATCAGAGTTCTCTAGGTTAAATCAGTGGGTTTTGACTAAAACTACTGATTTAACCTAGAAAGCTCCGATTGTAAACATTTCAATTTTCATGGATTTCTGAGGTTATATGGACTTCATGTTGGATCGAGAAAACCGATAGAGGGGGGTGAATATCGGAAATCGTTTTTCGAAAAAACTTAGAGCAAGTACGCAGCGGAAATTAAGAAAACAAAAATCACACAGAGACACAATCGATTTTACTTGGTTCGGAGCCTGGGTCGACTCCTACTCCAAGGCCCACGGTCGTTGACCGTTTACTTTGGGCAATTCTATATGAGGCGCAATAATAGTTTACAAGGATTGATTTACAAATTCAGCACAGTAAACTAAATAATTAAAAAGAGACTCTTCTTTTACCGACGTCCGATTGTAGGTTGACTTTTTCGGAGCAGCAGGACGTCGTCGGCTCAAGTTGGGCAGTTTCCGGAGCGAGGTGCGAGAGCAGAAGAGCGTGGAAGCGTCGATTGAAGTGATGTTCGAAGCTTGGGGTCGAGGGCCCTTTATATAGGGCCTGGGGGCGCCCGGGACGTCCGGGGCGCCCCCCACGTGTCACACGATCCGGCTCGGTCTCGGTCAGCGTCTGATCCCTTTATCTTCGGGATTAGGTTTGACCGGGGCGCCCGGAGCGCTCGGGGTGCCCGCATTGACCGGGTCAAATCTTCATCTTCTTGGCTTCGCAAGGGTGTGCTTCGGTAGCTGGCGCTGGGGGCGCCCGCAGCGCAGGGGGCGCCCAGGAGTTGAACTGTCGAAGCTGTCTTTGCTTTGTTGTGTTTTGTGTTTACCTTGGGGGCGCCCGGGACACTTCGGGGGCCCTGGTCAGCTGTTGCCTCATTCCTTTGAGGCACTCTGAGCTGCAGACACACGTTCCTTCGGTCCTGCATCCAGGGTTAGTCCAAAACACAATAAAATAATAAATTATTAGTTTATACAGCCTTAGCTATCTTGGTTCTGACTTTGGTCTCCAAAATGGAGCCCTAGGTCGAACCGACGCCTACTGTTCCCTCGACGGGGAACGCGTCCTCACCTACTCCTCTCGGAAGAATGTACCTGATGCCAACCGCTCCTTTGGTTGGACTTTTGCCTGACGGTCCTTTGCCAGGTCTTGGATACCGAGCTGTCCTTCGCCCGTTGCCTAGCAGTCCTTGGCTAGGGCTTTTACCTTGACATTCCTTCGCCAATGCCTAGTATTCCTTCACTAGGGTTTTTTGCTCTGGCATTCCTTCGCCAGTGCCTAGTATTCCTTCACTAGGGCTTTTTACTCTGGCATTCCTTCACCAGTGCCTAGTAGTCCTTCGCTAGGACTTTTTGCTCTGGCATTCCTTCGCCAGTGCCTAGCAGTCCTTCGCTAGGACTTTTTAGCCTACACACTAGAGTAACTTGTTAGACAACAAGTAAGACTTAACTTTTGAACCCTGTTGCCATTATCAAAACACAGGTTTGACTGTGGTGCTTTATGCACCAACAATCTCCCCCTTTTTGATTTATGGCAACCCTAGTTCAAAAAGTTAAGTTTAATCAAAAGCAGTTTAATCAAAAGCATAAAAATTTATTCCCTCCCCCTGGAGGGAATCTCCCCCTTGATTTTTCAAAACGTCGTGGGGTTTTAAAGGAAAGTTTTTACTTAGAATTTTTTAACAGAAAGCTTCTGTATTTTCAAAGATGATTATTGCACTTTTGAAAACTTAAGTGTAGGTATCTTTTAACAACTTAAGGTTTTAAAAGTACACAGAAGAGTTTTTTTAAAGAGTTTAGAGTGCTTTGAAAAAATTTTGAGGTCTTTAAGTTCTTAAAGTACTCAATAGGTTTTTGAAGGCTTTAACTTAAGTACCAAAAAAAACTTAAATTTTTGACAAGCTCTAGTACTTAGTAATTTTTGAGAAGCTTAAGTACTTAGAAAATTTTGAAAAAGCTTAAGTACTTAGTAATTTTGAAAAATCTTAATTGCTTTAATAAAGTTTTCAAAAAGCTTAAGTATTGAGTTTTGAAAAACTTGAGTATAAAGCTTTGAAAAACTTAAGCTCTCTCCTTTCCTATCTTGGTATCAGAGCCTTAAATGAAGTTTTGAAAAAGTTTAAGTACTTAATAAAGTTTTGAAAAGGCATGAGTGTTTTGAAAAAACTTAGTCCTTTTTGAATAAAGGATAGAGTTAAAAAAATTTGAGTTAAAAAAATTTAAACTCTCTCCTTTCTATTTCTCTCCCTTTGCCATATATAAAAAAAACAGATTAAATATAGCAGAAATTAAATTTCAGAACGGAAATAAATTTTATAAAGAAAAATATTTGCATGACTTTGCTGTACTGAACCAGGACTTAGATCAAATCAGTTGATTTTTTCTTGTAGGGACCTGTCTAACCCACTTGGGTACTCACTAACTGTTATAAGCAGTAGTTTTCGCTAGGGTTAGTCAAGTTAAGTGTTTTTGTTCAAGTTAGATTTTCTAATCTTGACACTTAACTTGATTGCTGTATAAGTTGTATTTAGTGCCCCAATTACTGTAGATGCACTGACTTAAAGCATCTTGAATTAAGGCAAATACCTAAGCATCTCAACCCTTTCTAGGTTATCAACCAAAAGTGCCCTAAGGTGCTTGTGAGATGCTGGCTTCTAAGTCTATAGGTGCATGCAGTTCTAGGGTTAGGGCCTAAGCTAAGTCCATTTGCGAAAAAACCCTAGTTTTGAAAGGGGGTAGTTTTGAAAGAAAACTAAGTCGAAAAAAGATTTAAAACAAACTGATTTTGAAATTAGTAAAACAGTTTTTCAAAATTCTATTTTTAGAAACTGATTTTTAAATCAAGTAAAGCAAAAAAAAAGAATCAACAGTAGAGTTAATCTATTCTACAGAACACAATCCTAACTGCCTTCTTAGTGAACTGAACTCAGATTCAGGTAAAGGTTTTGTCAATATGTCAGCTAAGTTGGATTTAGAGTCAATATACTTAAGTACTATTTCACCCCTGGCTACATGGTCTCTTACAAAGTGATGTTTGACTTCTATGTGTTTGGTTCTGGAATGTTGTATTGGGTTTTTAGTTAAATTAATTGAACTTATATTGTCAATAAATACTTGAGTTGGGTGTAGTTGAGCTGGAAGTCCTTAAGAGTGTGCATCATCCATAAAAGTTGAGCTACACACTCTCCTAAGGCCACATACTCTGCATCAGTTGTGGATAGAGCTACACAGTGTTGTTTTCTGCTGCACCAACTAACTAGACTCTGTCCTAACAGTTGGCAGCTCCCACTTGTGCTCTTTCTATCTAATTTACAGCCAGCATAGTCAGAATCTGAGTAGCCTGACAAATTGAAGGTTGAGGTTCTAGGATACCAAATCCCTATATTTAGGGTGCCCTTAACATATCTTAGTATTCTTTTTAGGGCTGCTAAGTGCGTTTCCTTAGCACAGGTTTGGTATCTAGCACACATCCCTATAGCAAAAAGAATATCAGGTCTACTGGCTGTAAGGTACAGTAGGCTACCTATCATACTCCTATAGAGTTTAAGGTCTACTGGCTTACCATCAAGGTCACTATCTATTTTTACATTAGTGGCCATGGGAGTACTTATGCTTTTAGAGTTATCCATTTTAAATTTGATGGATAACTCTATCGAGAAAACCGATAGAGGGGGGGTGAATATCGGAAATCGTTTTTCGGAAAAATTTAGAGCAAGTACGCAGCGGAAATTAAGAAAACAAAAATCACACAGAGACACAATCGATTTTACTTGGTTCGGAGCCTGGGTCGACTCCTACTCCAAGGCCTACGGTCGTTGACCGTTTACTTTGGGCAATTCTATATGAGGCGCAATAATAGTTTACAAGGATTGATTTACAAATTCAGCACAGTAAACTAAATAATTAAAAAGAGACTCTTCTTTTACCGACGTCCGATTGTAGGTTGACTTTCTCGGAGCAGTGGGACGTCGTCGGCTCGAGTTGGGCAGTTTCCGGAGCGAGGTGCGAGAGCAGAAGAGCATGGAAGCGTCGATTGAAGTGATGTTCGAAGCTTGGGGTCGAGGGCCCTTTATATAGGGCCTGGGGGCGCCCGGGACGTCCGGGGTGCCCCCCCACGTGTCACACGATCCGGCTCAGTCTCGGTCAGCGTCTGATCCCTTTATCTTCGGGATCAGGTTTGACCGGGGCGCCCGGAGCGCTCGGGGCGCCCGCATTGACCGAGTCAAATCTTCATCTTCTTGGCTTCGCGAGGGTGTGCTTCGGTAGCTGGCGCTGGGGGCGCCCGCAGCGCAGGGGGCGCCCGGGAGTATGGGGCGCCCGGGAGTTGAACTGTCGAAGCTGTCTTTGCTTTGTTGTGTTTTGTGTTTACCTTGGGGGCGCCCGGGATACTCCGGGCGCCCTGGTCAGCTGTTGCCTCATTCCTTTGAGGCACTCTGAGCTGCAGACACACGTTCCTTCGGTCCTGCATCCAGGGTTAGTCCAAAACACAATAAAATAATAAATTATTAGTTTATACAGCCTTAGCTGTCTTGGTTCTGACTTTGGTCTCCAAAATGGAGCCCTAGGTCGAACCGACGCCTACTGTTCCCTCGACGGGGAACGCGTCCTCACCTACTCCTCTTTGGAGAATGTACCTGATGCCAACCGCTCCTTTGGTTGGACTTTTGCCTGACGATCCTTTGCCAGGTCTTGGATACCGAGCTATCCTTCGCCCGTTGCCTAGCAGTCCTTGGCTAGGGCTTTTACCCTGGCATTCCTTCGCCAGTGCCTAGTATTCCTTCACTAGGGCTTTTTGCTCTGGCATTTCTTCGCCAGTGCCTAGTATTCCTTCACTAGGGCTTTTTACTCTGGCATTCCTTCGCCAGTGACTAGCAGTCCTTCGCTAGGACTTTTTAGCCTGCACACTAGAGTAACTTGTTAGACAACAAGTAAGACTTAACTTTTGAATCCTGTTGCCATTATCAAAACACAGGTTTGACTGTGGTGCTTTCTGCACCAACACTTCAAATATATTATTTATTGTTTATTTCGACCTCCAAGGTATTAAAAAGTAATAATAAAGAATCGAGAAAAAATCATACATTAGGGTCGTTGGGCCTGATATGGATTCTATATCAGGTCCAATGGGCCCAATATTAAATTTTTTCTTAATTCTTCGTAATTATATTTTAACATCTTAGAGAAGTTCAAATAAATAATAGGTACCATATTTGAACTCATTATAATCTCAGAAATCCACGGGAACTGAAATTTGTGAAATCGAAGCTCTCTAGGTTAATAAGTGAGTTTTGCTAAAAACTCACTGATTTGACCTAAAGAGCTCCGATTGCAAAAATTTCAGTTTCCGTGGATTTTTGAAATTAGAAGGAGTTCAAATATGCTATCTGATAGGGTTGAATAGCCCGTGGAAGGACACGTGAGCTGAAGAAGCTGGGTGGCAAGATACAGCGAGTCCAAGCGACTCCCCTTTCAGAGCTCCCGGGATCCTCTCGGGAAGAGGAGCCTCCAGGGCCCCCACGGTAAACACGCCCTGAAAATCAGATCGGAAAACCCCTCCTGGGATCACCCCGGGAAGTCGGGTCCCGAGACCACTTGGGGAAGCGGTGGCCCGGGACCTCTTGGGCCAGAAGATCCCGAGATCACCTCGGAGAAGCGAAGCCCAAGCAGCATTCGACCTCAAGTAACGGTCCCCTCCCTTTTTCTCGGATCTGTGGATAAGCATCCCCATTATCGCGGAGTTATCATGACCCTTAAATGTCGCAACGGGTCACACTTAATGACGGTGTGGACCGTTTCAAATACTATCCTGTAACCGATGAAGGGGGGACGTGACATAGATCATGGGGACACACCAAGACAGCCGCCGCAGGTATAAAAAGTATTCCAACCCCTCCGGTAAAGGGGGTTATGCATTCTCTACTACTCGTGCATTTTTCTGCCTTCTACTCTTCTTCATCGAGGCACTGACTTGAGCGTCGGAATGGGCTCCGCCGGACAACCTCCGGTGTGTTCCACTAACGCTCGTGTTGATCTCGCAGGGCGCGGAGTTCCTCCCCTATCGTCAACATCTACATGGGTTGAACCCCGGTGACTAGCTGTCGACGTCGATTCGTTCCGGAACATTATCCATTGTTTATTTGGAGTTATCTGACGTATTAAAATGTAATAAAAAAGAATCAAGAAGATCACACAATAGGGTTGTTGTGCCTGAAATGGATTGCATATTATACCCACATTGGCTTTAATATTATCTTTTAGTTTTAATTTAATGAAAGAATATTTTAATTAATTTAAATATTAATATTCAAATATAAATTTAAAAAACATGCAGGTTTCAACTCATTTTAACCATTTGATGATAAAATTTTATTTCATTTTATTTTCCTTTTAATTAAAATTTATTTTCGAAAAAAAAACTCGAGTCAAAATTATAAAGCAGAGAACTTCAAGAACAATGTAAAAATAACATTGGTAGATTGATGCACCACTATACGAAGCTGGTCGGAGATCTCCCATAGCCCCAACTGGTTGGCATCCCAGTTGTTGTCGTTGTCGCAGTCGACAACGGTCCTATCGAAGTCGAATAGCTTTCATATCATGTCCAACGCGGGCTTGATATGAAAAATATCAGGCCCGACGTGAGTCTAATATGTTTCCAATGTTATGCATGCATCCATCTAAAAAAGAAAAGAAAGAGAAGAGGAAAGAGAATGAAAATGCATGAAAAAGAGGGAGGAATGAGAAGAGGGGAGAAAAAATAGAAGATAGATTGCATGCATAAGAGAGATAAAGTAAAAAAATGATTGCATACATATAAGTTAGATTTGACAGAAAGATAAAATAGAAAGAGTACTAAAAAAATACTTTTTGATAAAAATCAAAATAACTTACATCTTTTGATTAATTCGAAAAGTTACATGCGCATAAAATGTCATAGTTTGGAAGTCATGATGAAACACATTTCAAGTCATGATGAAACACATTTCAAGATCAATCGGTAGAGAAATCAAATTAGTCAGCTTAGAGAGACGGGACAAATATGAAACTACAATCAAATTAGTCAGCACAAAGTATATGAATGACTTCTTTCCTCCAGTTCATGCAAATCTGTATAAAAATACTACGAACTCCATTTATACATCAACAAATATGAGATTGACTCATATATGTGCAGGTCGTTATCCATTTAACGATCGATAGATACCAATCAATCAATGTTGGGATTTTCTCTCTTCTACCCTGAAGGCTAGCTTATTCACCAACTGCTCAGGAAAAGATGAATCTATATTCCTAATGTCAGCTACAAACTGGTTGGCTTCCTCAAATTTCTTGGCTTTGCAGTAGCCATCGACAATTGTCCGGAAGGACAGCTCGTTAGGACTGCAATGGTGTTCGGTCATATAGCTAACAACATCAGCAGCATCTTTGAACATCTCCATGCTCACATATCCGGCGATCAAGGTGTTGTAAGTGACCATGCCAGGTGCAACTCCTTTAGCTATCATGTCTGTCAAAATCCTCAAGGCTTCACTCATGAGGCCTTGTTTGCAATATCCATTAATCACAGTATTGTAAGACACCACATCAGGCTTCAACCCAGAGCTTTCGAGTTGTTTCAGCATGTCTTCTGCTGCCCGACATTCGCCATCTTTCACATACATGTCCATCATACTATTATAAGTGATGAGATCGGGTCGGAGTCCACTCGGATGAATCAGACTGAAAATTTCACGAGCACGATCATACATCCCGTTCTTTGCGTAAATTGAAAGCATTGAATTAAAGATCACCAAATCAGGTTTGTAGCCATTGCTCTTCAGCTCCTCAAATGCCTTTTCCATGCCTTTTAATATCCTACACTTAAAGTTGATTATAACCAGAGTCCTAAGAATCGCCCAGCTAGGAAACACTTTGCCATCGTATACTTGTTGTTCGATCGCCTCTATAGCTTCAAGGTGCCTTCCTTTTGCATAAGTTTGAAGCAACAAACAGTATGAAAGATCATTAAGCTTGAAGCCCTTCCTCTTCATATCTGATATGACAGAATCTGCAGCCACCTGATCACCCTTTCTAGCTATTGCATTCAAGAGTGCATTATATGTCGTAGTACAAGGCGTAAAGCCTGTGTTGACCATCTCGTCATACATCCGCAAAGCATCACTACCCGAACCACAACGACCATATGCAGCAATCATCGTGTTGAAGGTATCCCTGTCTGCTTCAACTCCTGATTTCTTCATCTCAGTGTACACTTGGCTTACATAATCCTCCATGCCCCTTTTACCACACATGGCTAACATTGTGTTCCATGTGACCCTATTCGGGACACAACCACTGGACTTCATGTTGGACAGTAACTCCAACATTTCCTCCATCCTTGATTTCCTTCCGAGCATTCCTAATATCGTATTGTACGTACAAACGTTAGGAACGCAACCTAATTTCTTCATTTGATGAAACAGCATCAAAGCTTCATCCTCTTTTCCGGCTTTTCCATACCCATTAATCACAGTGGTGTATGTAATAGAATTTGGCATAATTCCTTTAGTAGCCATGGCATCTAAGACTGCTGCCCCTTCTTCATAAAAGCCAGCTCGAGCATAGGTCGCTACAAGCTCGTTGTAGGTAACACCATCAGCCGAGCAGTCATTGTCTTCCATTTCTTTCAAGACCCTCAGTGCTGCAGGATAGTTTCCGGCCTTGCCATACGCCTGGAGTAGCGAATTGTAAGTGACGGTGCCAGGAACATAGCCCTGTGCCTTCAATTGTTCGAAGAACTCTGAAGCCTCTGTTAATAACCCTTCCCTTCCACAGGCAGAGATCACTGTACTATAGGTGAACTCATCATAGCTCACTCTTCTGCTTTTCATCTCGTCCAAAATCTCCAGAATTTTGCTCCAGGACTGTCCCTTGCGACCATACACATCGAGAATCACATTGTATGTGACCAAGGTCGGCGAAATCCCCTTCGATTTTATCTGGTTAAACAATGCAATTGCTTTGTCATACTTCCCGGCACGAGAGTAGCTATGAAGCAAAGTGGTGTAAGCATGGATATCAAGCTGGAATTCCTTCAGAGGAATAACGTCAAACAGCTTTGCGGCGGCATAATGTTGTGAACTCTTCCCCAATACCCTGATTATCAGCTCGATGGCCGGGGCGTCTAATCTGCATTCTTCAGCATGAGAACTGGACGCAGCCCATTCGAACAGCGTGAGGGCTTTCTCCCAATTGCCTAATACCTGGAGCGCCTTCAAAAGGCCAACCCAATCCGTGCCAAAAATCTCGTCTTTTCTGGATTCAAGCAGCGAGACGACGTCGACGAGCGGCCACTCGATGATGGATCTCAGCAAGGACTGGCCAGCGGCGGAGAGGAAGCCGAGGCGAGGGTCCTGCAGAAACCGAGCGCCACCTTTGACGCCAGCAAGCCGCGCGTGCGGCGCCGGAGACGATTTCTCGCGAGGGGAGGAGGTCGAGGCAAGGCGCAAAGAGGGAAAGCTGGGATTTTTACTGGCTGATGGAGGGCGAAAGGTGGTTCTGGTCTCCTTGGAGAGGTGCTGGAGGATGGAGTCCAAAGGAAGGGAGGAAGGAGACGGCGGCGGTGGGGGAACGGGAAGGTTCAATTTCGGTTGAATCACGATCTTGGGGCTCTGGTTGGGAAGAGCAGGTCGGCTTGGGAATGGAGCTCCCTCCATCGGCGTGACGTTCAAGAGATGGTCACAGCGTCAGCTTCAGGAGCTGCTCGAGAGAAATAGTAAGCTTATCTGATATTTACGAGGGCGTTTAAGTGAAGAGTAATGATTGGGACAGTGAATTTGGGACAGTGAATGGGACAGTGAATGACGTATAATTATTGTGTACACGTCCGATCGCCGATCGGACACCACTGATGGTCTCTGATTATCGTCCTGAATCAAACTATACCTTCAGAGGACGGTGAACTCGTCAGGATCGCCGGCAACGGTGAACCTATCGAAATCGACGGTCAATGATACGAGATCGCAATTGCGGCGATCCCCGACGGATTCACCGTGCCCCCCAGGGTATAGTTTGGTTCGGGGCGGCGGCCGAAGGCCGCCGGTAGTGTCCGATCGACGATCGGACGTGTACACAATAATTACCACGTCATTCACTATCGTATTCATTGTCCCAAATTCATTGTCCCTATCATCACTCTTAAGAGAATTTTTACTTCTGATTTTTATAAAAATTATCTCAAAATAAGTGAAAGTTAAAGTATAGTGTTTTTAGAAATAAAAATTAAAAATTGATATAAGGTAAAATATGAATGTTTGATGAATAATTATTTCTAAATTTAATTTTTTAATTAAATAATAATAATATCTTTAAATTATATAAATTAATTTTTTAATTATTTAAATATAATTTTGATACATCATCAATAATATTTTATATATTTATTATTATATTTTAAATATTATATCAAAATTAATTTTTTTAATAATATATATATGTTTAAAAAATATATAAAATTAATAGAATTAAAAATATAAAAAATGATAAAATTTATATAAATTTATAAAAATATGTATAAAATTTTTTTAAAATATAAATTATATAAAAATATAAAAAAATTTTAAAAGTGTGGTGGTAATTATGTAAAATGATAAATTTATTAAGGGTATAAATGTTAATTTTTAATTCTAGACTATAAGTAGGGGTGTCAAAAATCAACACGACCCGACGACCCAACCCGAATCGACCCGAAAAAAATTGAGTTCGGGTTGAAAATTTTCGGGTTCGGGTCGGGTTCGGGTTGAAGGGTTTTAGGTTGAAATTTTTCAGGTCGGGTTCGGGTTGGGTTCGGGTCGGGTTGACCCAAATTTAATGTTTAGTGGATTTTTTGGGGTTAAATCAAATTTTATTTTGAATATTAAGATATTTTTATGTATATTAATATCAATATTAGTATGATCATGATGAAGTATTAAGATAAAAGTAAAGAATTATAGGGAAAATAGCGAAAAAAGACGTTTTGAACCGATTTTTCGGATTATTCGGGTCGGGTTTGGGTTGGTCGGGTTCGGGATTGGGTGTTTCGGGTTGAAATTGAGTTCGGGTTGGGAGTTAAAAAAAAAAATTTTCCGACCCGACCTGAATTGACACCGCTAACTATAAGTAACAAAAGCATAAAAAGTATCAAATTCTTACTTTCAGCTTTTGAGTAAACGTTGCAGAAGTTAAAGTAAAATCTGATATTCACAAACATTTAAAAATGTTTCTGTGTAATTAGAATCTAAAAAGAAGCTAACAGAAGCTCTCCCAAATACTCTCAGACAAAAATAAAACGGCAATTTACCAAAGGGCGTACCTAAGAATTGGTATTTACCAAAAGGCGTATCATGGTTTCAATGTTACCAAAGGGCGCACATATTTTAGTAAACTTCCTCTTATACCCCTACCGTCAAGTACTGTATACAATTCTCTTTCTCTTTCTCTTTCTCTTTATCAGTAATGAATTTCGAGACGAACCATAAAGAGATGTTCCTTTATATTTTGATTTTTATATTATGGAACCTTTCTCAAAACAAAAAAATATTGAAATTAATTAAAATATTTTTATTAAATTAAAACTAAAAGAACATTTCAGCCGCCCACGTTGGGCCTGAAATGGTTCTATTTCAGGCCCAACGTGGGGCTGAAATGTTTCCATTTCAGGCCCAACGTGCCTAATATTAAAGGTCTTTTCTCGATTCTTTGTTATTACATTTTAACAACTTGGAGAAGTCCAAATAAACAATGGATAGCAAATTTGAACTCCTTGTAACCTCAGAAATCCACAGGAACTGAAATTTTTACAATCGGATTTCTCTAGGTCAATCAGTGGCCTTTTAGAGTCATTGGGGCCTGAAATGATTCCATTTCAGGCCCAACGCGGGCCTGAAATGTTTCCATTTCAGGCCCAATGACCCTAAAATGCCACTTGTGTCAAAATCCCACTGATTGACTTAGAAAGCTCCGATTGTAAAATTTTCAATTCCTGTGGATTTCTGAGGTTACAAGGAGTTCAAATTTGCTATCCATTGTTTATTTAGACTTCTCCGAGGTGTTAAAATGTAATAATAAAGAACCGAGAAAACACCTTTAATATTGGGAATGTTGGGCCTGAAATGGGCACGTTGGGCCTGAAATGGAAACATTTCAGGCCCAACGTGGGCCTGAAATGGAAACATTTCAGGCCCAACGTGGGCCTGATCGTTGGGCCTGAAATGATTCCATTTCAGGCCCAATGATCCTAAAAGGCCTAATGTGTCAAAATCCACTAATTGACCTAGAGAGCTCCGATTGTAAAAATTTCAGTTCCTGTGGATTTCTGAGGTTACAAGGAGTTCAAATTTGCTATCCATTATTTATTTGGACTTCTCCGAGGTGTTAAAATGTAATAATGAAGAACCGAGAAGAAATCACACATTAGGCCTTTTAGGGTCATTGGGCCTGAAATGGTTGGACACCTATTGCATTGATGATATCTAATATATAGATGTTTGGACACCTAAAACATCATCTCCTACCTCTGACCTCTCTATTCATATGGAATTTTCAGAAATCCAGATATGGGAGGTCCATCAGTGGGTTTTGGTCAAAACTCACTGATATTTCTAAACTACTCCTATTTGATTGGTGATATCTAATATATAGATGTTTGGACACCTAAAACATCATCTCCTACCTCTACCCTCTCTATTCATATGGAGTTTTCAGAAATCCAGATATGGGAGATCCATCAGTGAGTTTTGACCAAAACTCACTGATATTTCTAAACTACTCCTATTTGATTGGTGATATCAATATATAGATGGATGGACACCTAAAACATCATCTCCTACCTCTACCCTCTCTATTCATATGGAGTTTTCAGAAATCCAGATATGGGAGATCCATCAGTGAGTTTTGACCAAAACTCACTGATATTTCTAAACTACTCCTATTTGATTGGTGATATCAATATATAGATAGATGGACACCTAAAACATCATCTCCTACTTCTAACCTCTCTATTCATATGAAGTTTTCAAAAATCCAGATATGGTAGGTCCATCAGTGGGTTTTGGTCAAAACTCACTGATATTTCTAAACTACTCCTATTTGATTGGTGATATCTAATATATAGATGTTTGGACACCTAAAACATCATCTCCTACCTCTACCCTCTCTATTCATATGGAGTTTTCAGAAATTCAGATATGGGAGGTCCATCAGTGAGTTTTGACCAAAACTCACTGATATTTCTAAACTACTCCTATTTGATTGGTGATATCAATATATAGATGCTTGGGCACCTAAAACATCATCTCCTACCTCTAACCTCTCTATTCATATAGAGTTTTCAAAAATCCAGATATGGGAGGTCCATCAGTGAGTTTTGACCAAAACTCACTGATATTTCTAAACTACTCCTATTTAATTGGTGATATCTAATATATAGATGTTTGGACACCTAAAACATCATCTCCTACCTCTACCCTCTCTATTCATATGGAGTTTTCAGAAATCCAGATATGGGAGGTCCATCAGTGAGTTTTGACCAAAACTCACTGATATTTCTAAACTACTCCTATTTGATTGGTGATATCTAATATATAGATGGTTAGACACCTAAAACATCATCTCTTACCTCTAACCTCTCTATTCATATGGAATTTTCAGAAATCCAGATATGGGAGGTTCATCAGTGAGTTTTGACCAAAACTCACTGATATTTCTAAACTACTCCTATTTGATTGGTGATATCTAATATATAGATGTTTGGACACCTAAAACATCATCTCCTACCTCTACCCTCTCTATTCATATGGAATTTTCAGAAATCCAGATATGGGAGGTCCATCAGTGAGTTTTGGTCAAAACTCACTGATGGACCTCCCATATCTGGATTTCTGAAAATTCCATATGAATAGAGAGGGTAGAGGTAGGAGATGATGTTTTAGATGTCCAAATATCTATATATTAGATATCACCAATCAAATAGGAGTAGTTTAGAAATATCAGTGAGTTTTGGTCAAAACTCACTGATGAACCTCCCATATCTGGATTTCTGAAAATTCCATATGAATAGAGAGGTTAGAGGTAGGAGATGATGTTTTAGGTGTCCAACCATCTATATATTAGATATCACCAATCAAATAGGAGTAGTTTAGAAATATCAGTGAGTTTTGGTCAAAACTCACTAATGGACCTCCCATATCTGGATTTTTGAAAACTCCATATGAATAGAGAGGTTAGAGGTAGGAGATGATGTTTTAGGTGTCCAACCATCTATATATTGATATCACCAATCAAATAGGAGTAGTTTAGAAATATTAGTGAGTTTTGGTCAAAACTCACTTATGGACCTCCCATATCTGAATTTCTGAAAACTCCATATGAATAGAGAGGGTAGAGGTAGGAGATGATGTTTTAGGTATCCAAACATCTATATATTAGATATTACCAATCAAATAGGAGTAGTTTAGAAATATCAATGAGTTTTGACCAAAACCCACTGATGGACCTACCATATCTGGATTTTTGAAAACTTCATATGAATAGAGAGGTTAGAGGTAGGAGATGTTGTTTTAGGTGTCCAACCATCTATATATTGATATCACCAATCAAATAGGAGTAGTTTAGAAATATCAGTGAGTTTTGGTCAAAACTCACTGATGGATCTCTCATATCTGGATTTCTGAAAACTCCATATGAATAGAGAGGGTAGAGGTAGGAGATGATGTTTTAGGTGTCCAAACATCTATATATTAGATATCATCAATCAAATAGGAGTAGTTTAGAAATTTCAGTGAGTTTTGACCAAAACCCACTGATGGGCCTCCCATATCTGGATTTCTGAAAATTCCTTATGAATAGAGAGGTCAGAGGTAGGAGATGATGTTTTAGGTGTCCAACCATCTATATATTAGATATCAACAATGCAATAGGTGTCCAACCATTTCAGGCCCAATGACCCTAAAAGGCCTAATGTGTGATTTCTTCTCGGTTCTTCATTATTACGTTTTAACACCTCGGAGAAGTCCAAATAAATAATGGATAGCAAATTTGAACTCCATGTAACCTCAGAAATCCACAGGAACTGAAATTTTTACAATCGGAGCTCTCTAGGTCTATTAGTGGATTTTGACACATTAGGCCTTTTAGGGTCATTGGGCCTGAAATGTTTCCATTTCAAGCCCAACGTGCCCATTTCAGGCCCAACATGCCCAATATTAAAGGTGTTTTCTCGGTTCTTTATTATTACATTTTAACACCTCGGAGAAGTCCAAATAAACAATGGATAGCAAATTTGAACTCCTTGTAACCTCAGAAATCCACAGGAATTGAAATTTTTACAATCGGAGCTTTCTAAGTCAATCAGTGGGGTTTTGACACAAGTAGCATTTTAGGGTCATTGGGCCTGAAATGGAAACATTTCAGGCCCCAATGACTCTAACAGGCCACTGATTGACCTAGAGAGATCCGATTTTAAAAATTTCAGTTCCTGTGGATTTCTGAGGTTACAAGGAGTTCAAATTTGCTATCCATTGTTTATTTGGACTTCTCCGAGGTGTTAAAATGTAATAACAAAGAATCGAGAAAAGACCCTTAATATTGGACACGTTAGGCCTGTAATGGAAACATTTCAGGCCCACGTTGGGCCTGAAATAGAACCATTTCAGGCCCAACGTGGGCGGCTGAAATGTTCTTTTAGTTTTAATTTAATAAAAATATTTTAATTAATTTCAATATTTTTTTATTTTGAGAAAGGTTCCATAATATAAAAATCAAAATATAAATGAACATCTCTTTATGGTCCGTCTCGAAATTCGTTACTGACAAAAAGAAAGAGAAAGTGAAAGAGAATTGCATGCAGTACTTGACGGTAGGGGTATAAGAGGAAGTTTACTAAAATATGTGCGCCCTTTGGTAACATTGAAACCATGGTATGCCTTTTGGTAAATACCAATTCTTAGGTACGCCCTTTGATAAATTGCCGAAAATAAAAATAAAAAGTACCCTTTTTGTTAATCCTCTCTTTCCTTTATATCTTAACAATGTTGGTCCCGCGGCTCAAGATCTGACTAGTTAATAATTATATGAATGATTATTTAATAAATTTTAAAATTAATTTTTTTACACCATATTAAATATCTGATTTTTTCTATAAAAAAAAATTATATTAGGATAAAATATTTTCACAGTTTAATTACCTATATCTAACCGGAGAATATACTAAATTATTTGAGTTAAGTATTATCATTTTTACTCTAATAACAATATCGTATTACATGTTAATATATATATTTTTAAAATTATCCTTATTTTGATGTAATTATAATAATTACAAGTGTTATCATAGCAGCTAAGAACTTTAGCTATTACTAAATTATAATCCAGTAGTTATTATATAATCATAAGCTACCATTTCATAATTATTACAACACAAAAAGTTCTACTCTAATCGATATTAATAACATTGTATTTTAATGGCTGTAGTGCATAGTTGATGGCCTCTAGGGTTACTCAGTAAATGCATGAGATAATAACTATAGTGATTAGGGAGTCAAAATTGACAAAGGATTTATCACTTTTATGAATCCTATGCACTTATTAATTTAAATCCCTCTTGAACTCCTCACATTTTATAATACATAACTGATAAATATTATATTATAGTAAGTAGAGGTGCTTGGTATATATTCGACAATGAAAATGATAATGAGTTTTAATTGAGGGATTTATGAGTTTAATGATAACCTAGTGAAAGTTGAGTTATCAAATCAAGGGTATCATATTCATATTTTGATTTCGATTTTCGTATACCAAACATCATACGTCTTCTAAACCCGCTTACCAAGCGCCCCCTAAATCTTATAAATACTAATAACATTGTGAAATAACAATTACATAATTACTAAAATATGAACACTTTATCTCTAATTAATATTAGTCAACACAGTTAATACCAATCAACATTATGTTGAGAAGCGACGATCCCATAGTTACTCTAAGTATGCAATTGTAGTAGTTATAAAATAGTAATTGTGATAATTATATAATAATTACATATCATAATTGTTATAATTATGAAATAGTTATGATCTCATAGTTTTACATAAAAAATAAAAATAATTTTGAAAATAAAAATATACAAATGAGGGGCGTCCTTTTGACTATTGCCCTAAATTATTTCCATAAATACCAATGTGCTAATTGCAAAAAAAAAAAGTAATTGATTTACTAATTAGATATGTAAATAAATCTTCTGCAGCAACTTCTGATGATGATGATGATGAAGAACAAATCTTCTGCAGCAACTTGTGATGATGAGGTGTGCACAAAACGGGAGCTGTACAAAGGGATCAATTTTCCAATGTTCTTCATCTTTTTGATCTCGCAGCTACTTTTAGCTTCAACCTTCGATGAGATTGTCTACCTGTGGAGCCAATTGGCGGAAGAACAGGGTTGACTGCAGCAGCAGCAGTATCAGATGAAGTCTGGGGTTCCTCTTTAATGGCAGTTTTTGAACTGGGGCATTGCTTCAATCTTGCCCATGGAAATCTAGGCAATGCCAGCACTGGACTGGACCAAGTTGAAGCTTTGTTAGTTTAATGAGGCGAGTGATAAGTTGAAGACAATATGTGTAATACATTCATCAAGGCAATAAACCAAGCTTTGGAAGCAAGAACCACTTTAAAGGAAAAAATCAAAAGGGCGCCCCTTTTTATTAAAATCGTCAAAGGGACATCCCTTTTTGATTTATTATTAAAAGAGTGCAGGATTCCATGTCAATATATTTTTTATTTCCAAAAATATCCTTATTTTTGTGTTATTGTAGCAATTACGAATTCATAACTATTACATATAGACACTTCAACTTTGATTAATATAAATAAATTGTAGCAAATATAGTTCATAACTGTTACAATATAAATACTTCAGCTCTGATCAACATTGATAAACTGTGTTGTAGTACTTCATTTCTGGTCAATATTATGTTATAGCAATACTTTGATTCTGATCAACATTAATAATATTGTATTGTAGCAACTACAGTTTATAACTCTTGTAATATGGACACTTCTGGTCAATACTAATTGGTCCATATTTTTCAACATTATCTTGTAGCAGCTACGGGATCATAGCTGCTACAATTGTGTAGCAGCTAGAATCTTGTAGCTGCTATAATTGTGTATCAACTATGATCTTATAGTTGCTATAATAACGCTAAGCATAAGGGTAGTTTTGGAAAGTAAAATATGCAGAGGTGGGATGTAACGTCCTTTTGATAATAAATAAACAAGGAACACCTTTTGACGATTCCAACAAAAAAGAGCGCCCTTTTGAGTTTTGCCCAATCTTCTTTTATAGAGATCAATAAAATTCTGATTGGCAAGAATAACATAATCGACACAATAGTAGTGAACAAGAACTTGATTAGGAAGAGAAGACACACGTTAATTAAAAAGATTATCAATTCTATGTTTTGCAATATTCATTTTATATCGATAAAAAACTAAGATATTGAACATCGAAACTATTTAGCCATATCTAACCTCTCAACAAAAGTAAAGCAAAAAATTGTCAAAAACTAACTATGGCCATGAACAACTTCGGTATTTTCAAAGATTCATAATAAGTAGTTGTATGATTTTTTTTTTTGGTTTTTTTGATAATCCAAGTGTTTGGGCTTCGTCTGACCAATCTTAGAGGTAGATAGCCTTTTCCCTTGGTCTGCCTATTGGGTAAATCTGGAGCACAACTCATGCACATTCAGACACTAATCTCCAGAATATTTGTCTCGTTTGAGATTCAAACTCCGATTCTCTTATTGCTCCTCTAAGCGTTGTATGATTATTATCAGAGTGGAAGATATAACTTTCAAGTTGCTTTTTTATATTTAAAGAAAATGTGGGATTTGACTCCACCTTTGTGGATATAATCCAGTAATAATTTATAAAATTTTCATCAAAACTTAAGCACTCAAAATTACTGACCCGTTTTCAGATTTGATGACTTCAACTGCAGTAGCTGGTCGTTCAGAATAAAGAGCATATTGCTTATTATTTCCTGCATAGAAAGAGAATGTATTGTTCATGCATTAAGTGATTATCAATCTGGGAAAGCTGGAAACATATTGCATTGCATTACCATCTTTCTCAATTTCTGAGCTACCCATGACGCTGAGATGCTGTGTAGCAATCAAAGATTCTCGAACGCCCTTCAAATATGTAACACAATTACTTTCTTCACTTGCATGAAACAGTATCTACACTTGTCTAAAGTTGAACAACAAAAAATTTACACATTGAAAGGATCATGATAAGATTGGCGAACCTGTTTGTCATCTGCCATGTCGTTGATAGGATCAAGAAAAAATGAGCCACCTCCAACTCTGGGATCAGTAAGCTCTAGAGCAGTTGGCTTTGAGGTGTGAGTTAATATTGCCTCGCTAGCCATGCCCATTTCTGAGGCATTGTTCACTGGAAGTAGCTTTACATGCTCATTTGTCCTTGCATTAGATTGCTTAACGACAATAGTTGCATTTTCATCTTCAGCGTGCAACGCCAATGCCTCAGGCAAAGTTGAGCATGGACCTAATCCAGCAGTAGTAGTTACTGAACCGTTTGAAATATGATGGATGCCTATAACGGTTGAGCTATTTCATCTGATTCTTATGAGACTACAAATTTTTAATTTGTAAGAAAACCTGATAATAAGTTGTATGTAGATTTTGGTCGTACTCTTCGGTTTTGGTCAACTTTTTTGCCTGTCGTAGATGTAAGGTAGTTCCTTTTCTGAGTAGAAAATAGAGACAAAAGTTACACATCAAATGAAATTTGAGCTAAAATTGGTGTTAGATGGCAAAGGCACTTAACAATTTTCTTAAAAAAGACTGAATACTAAACGAGAAGGGTAAAAAAAGAGCAAAAAGACTCCCTATATTTTCCCTTCATAGGAAATGAGTGGAGCTGCACTTCTGAATTTTGGATCCTTCTGGAGATTTATCTTGCTGCCCAAAATTCTAATATTGATGAATGAGGATGAAAAAAATTATATACTAAACTGAAGATGATTAACATGATCCTAACCCCTTTATGGACTGCCAACAATACCAAATTCTTTATAAACAATGACCTACCTTAAACAACTTTAACAAATATTCTAACTGGAAAAATTAAAGAAAACTCTAAATTTATTTCTAATTCTAAGACTACATCATTCTCCTTGACCAATGGGAACTCAATTCAAGGTGAATTGTTAGAACTTCCTTTGGTTGTCATTTCCAAGCACAAGTAGTGACTGCCACATGAAATATGATATTCTTTCTTGGGGACCTCTCGAACACGAAAGACAGTGATTGATCTTTATGTTTGTTGTATTATTATTTCTTTTTGGTCATTCCTTTTAACAAGTCAGGAAATACTATCAATATGTAGCGTATCAATATGTGTTTCTCTTATTAACAAGAAAAATCAATTAGAGGTAGGCAAAGAAACCAAATCAATATGTTGCTAAGTTTTAAACCCCAAAAGTTAATTTAAATATACACAATTGGAAATGTCTTAGTAAAATAATTATAAGCAAATTTATCAATTTTTAATCCTATCTATCCCTTTATTCTTATAATTTTGTCGGTCTTTTAAGTACTTAAGGTAGTGTAACAATCGTAGACTTAGATCATAGCCAAGGGGCATGTGCCAAACACTATGAGTTGTCAAAGAGTTTTGTAGAAAACTCAAGGATAGTTGAGGAGATTTTAGGTGAATCAAATAAAAATTTGATAAGGGGCTCACTAAAATATTTAAGTGAAGGATCATAAGGACTTTTTAGAAGGTTTACGTTAAGAACTTTTTTGGAGGCTTAAGTAGGAGATTGCTCGAGAAGATTAGGAAAAAAATTGTTAGGGGTTCCTTTAGGTAGTTTGAGTAAAGCGTGGCTAGGTGACCCCTAAGAAGACTCGAGAAAAGGTTATCAAGGAGCTTTTTAACATGAGGTTCTTCGATGATCATACCATCAAGGGGCTTACCTAAGGAGTCATTGGAGGATCCTTTTAAGGTTAAGTTATCAAAGATCTTAGGAGAGTCCTTTAAAGTCAAATAATAATCATTGGAGAGATCTTTTAGAATTTTTGTTCATCGAGGAACCCTCTAAGGCAAGTCACCAAGGGAATCTTCTATGATTAGGTCATCAATGGAGTCCTTTAAGGTAAGTCATTAGAAGTCCTTAAAATCAAATTATTTGAGAGATCTTGTACACATTCTACACACGGATTTTCTTGAGTTTGATTCTTTTATTTTAATTAAATATTCTTTGACAGTGTATGAACTAGAGGCTTTCAATGTTGTCTTTAATTTTGGTTCACTAAAGGAATATTTTTTGGTCTGTCAAAAGCATTATGCATTTGTCTTTTAAAATTTGGCAGAACACATTTTTGCATAAATTTTCTTTTTCTTTAATGCCAACGTGTGATGAATTTTGCACTTATTAATGTAATGGTGATCTTAACACTTTGCCAAAATTCAATAATGACTCCAATGAGTTTATTTGTTAACAATTTGTGCTCGTTCAATAGAAGTTAACAACAACAACAACAACAACCAAGCCTTATCCCACTAGGTGGGTCGGCTATATGGATCCTTTTACGTCATTAGGCTCTGTCCCCTATTATATCATGATCTATATTTAAATAAAATTTATCTTATTTATTGTTGTCAACCAAGTCTTTTTTAGCTTTCTTGTCCCTCATTTAATGTGCGTATTTATCATAGTTTCACATCGCCTAACAGGGACATTTATTGGTCGTCTAAGTACATGTCTGTATCATCTCAAACGTGTCTCTCGAAGTTTTTTCTCAATAGATGCAACTCCGACTTTCTCTCTAATGCTCTCATTCCTTATTCTGTCCATCCTCGTATGTCCACATATCCACTTAACATCCTCATCTCTACAACTTTCATCTTTTGCTCATGTGCACGAGTCATAGCCCAACATTCAGCGTCATATAATATAGCAGATCTAACTGCCGTTTTGTAGAACTTCCCTTTAAATTTTAGAGGTACTTTACGATCACATAAAACACCCGACGCTAACCTCCATTTCAACCATCCTACTTGTATTCTATGTAAGACATCTCTCTCAATCCCTCCATCACTTTGCAAAAATGATCCTAAATACTTAATGTTATCAGTTTTAGACAACTCGTCATCTCTTATCTTAACAATTGTCTCATTACGTCTAATATTGCTAAACTTAAATTTCATATATTCTATCTTTACTCTACTAAGCCTAAAACTTTCACTTCTAGTGTTTCCCGCCAAGATTCTAGTTTAGCATTTACTCCTTCACGTGTCTCATCTATCAAAACGATATCATTTGCAAACAACATGCACCATGGTACTGTATCTTGAATGTGTCCAATGAGTTCGTCCATGATTAGTGTAAAAAGATAGGGACTTAGAACTGATCCTTGATGTAACCCTATCCTTATTGGAAATGCTTCAGTTAATCCGTCTGAAGTCTTCACTTTAGTCATTACATCTTCGTACATATCCTTAATTGGTTCAATATATGTTACGCTAACGTCTCTCTTTTCTAGAATTCTCCATATAATTTCTCTTGGGACCCTATTAAGTTTTTTCTAAATCAATAGAAGTTAGGTCGATTAAAATAGTCTTCAATATCAACTAACCAGTATAGAAAGCTAACTTCACATATTTAGGAAAGATGAAATTTGGTGTAGCAAAAAGATGAGTATTTCCATTGAATAAGTTCGTAAACAATTTCCCACTGCTAAATGCATAAGTCACTTGGACAAACAAGTCGCAATGCGAATTGAACATGCAATTTCTAAAGTGTTTTTAAAATAAAAAAAACTTATTGACAGAAAAAGATGTGTACATTTTCTTTTGTAATATGGAAAAATAACTTGCTCAAAGTACCTTGGATGATGGCGAAGGATGATAGGATGTTGAATTAGTTCTATCATTGCACAAACTCATTCCTCTTGATGGTGTGGTTGTGTACATACTTGTATCTATATTTTCAAACTGACAAGCTGGCCCTGGCAAGGATCTCATATATGATTTGGCAACATCCACCGGGCATAAACCTTCAAGATCCTAAAGGTGATAGGAATGTTTGTCAGAATTGCATTATGAACATGATCATTAAGTATTAAAAACAAGCATTGTTAAACAACTTGAGTAGATTTTCTAGGCTCTCATTAAGGCAATAATACCCAATTCCAAGGAATTAACCATTATGGAGAACAAACTATCAAATAAATACAAGCTCAAATAATAAATAATAAAAATGTTATTTAGCATGGATAACGATCCAACAGACTTGACCCAACAACACCATCAATTACGATGCATAAGCATATTGTAAAAAATTAGAACGGTGAGCAATTGAGCATACAGATTGAAGCATATCCGTGTGCAGAGTAGATGATGACCCATGATCAAAAGCAGTTTTTGAGCTCGATGAAGACCTTTTTGACTCAAGCCATCTGTTAACTTTCCTAATGGCTGAATCCGGGAATATGTCATCTGTTTGACAAGTGTAATATGTAGGAGAAAGGGATTTCAGAACGGAAGGCGAATATGTACTCTTTGGCAGATCTCCAGAAGGATGCGATGGCTGATAAGATTGTGGGTAAGTAATGTCCTTGCTAACAACCATGTCAGACATGTCTTTTGGTAAACGAAGCGGATCAACTTCTGCAGAATGATCATCCACAATTCGTGATTCAATTGTCTTTATTAATTTGTTGCACTCATCCCTGCTGGACAATACAAAACAAAAGAAAAGAAAAAGGAAATGCACATAAGTCTGAAGCATAACACCACAGGTATTATAGTCAAGTTGACAATTGACGGAGTCTAAGTTTTAATACACAAAAGAACATAGGCATTGAATTGTTAGTTGAAATTTTCTTGTAGTATCGTCATTAGGAAGATAAACTTCTGAATGATTTTAGCAAGTAAAAAACAACAAATAGTAGACTAGATGAATGAGTAGAAGCTTCAAAAAAATTTATGAGAAGATATCTGTTCTAGATTGCAAGCTGTAGAAAAAGAAAGCATCTATTTCGTTTTATCATGAAATGAGTTTGTTCTTTTGTCTTTTACTAATACACATTTCTGTTTTTCATATGAATAACTATCACAACAAGATTAGCAAATTTTTACCCCTGAATTCAATTGAAGAATAGCATGAGAATAAGTAGGAATTATTTTGTTTTTTCTTTTACTTGATGCACTAACATAGAAAAATCAAATGCAGATTGGCAGTATAAAACCATGTTGGAATCTTGAAGAGGCCATCTATATAGAGGAAAAATAGTCGAAAATTGCTTGTTCTTGGACGAACCTATAGGAGGCTACATAAAAAAAGATGAATATTTAAATGGAAAAGGAAATTCATATTGACAGAATAAATAGAACCATCCACTATAATTACCTAGTAAACGTTTCTTGCAATAGCAGTTGCTCTATCGCAGATTTGCTCCCAACTTCTTTGAGAATAACAATGGAACCCCCCATCGAGTCATTGACTAAATATGATGTTTTTAGTTTCTGAAAATATGCACAAATGACTTCTTAACATCTACCAGCAATGTTAACCAGATTCACATCAACAGTCAGATTGTTCAGCATTAGCAAGATTCTCCTACTTCTATTTTAAAAGTGGAAAAAAAACTAAAAAAAAAAGGAAGAAGATGAGGAATCTACATCATTTAGTTGTTCACTTTGTCGCAGATCCAGAGAAACATTTTCATCTTCATCTGCAATATAAATTTAAGAATTCATATGCTCAATAACAGAAGTCCTGATAAAAGCATTGTGTAATTAGTTTCAAATTAATTACATGTATCATAAAATGCATAACTAAGAGACAATATAAAATGCAAAAGGGAAAGAGTGTGTCAAATTGGATCCCGTTGATCTTCTAAGATTCAAATTCGCAACCACAAAGGACTCAAATGATTACTAAAAAAAAACCTTCAAGAATAATCTACGAATTCCTCATGCAAGATAACAACTTTGCCACATTAACGTGCTTAGTACCATTTTTTTAGTTTCAGAAATGAAAACGGGAAAAAAAAGGGCGGTAGTTTACTCGATTTCCCATCGGTTTCCTCTTCCAAGGAGCAGCAATAAGAGGAGGATGAGGCGGAATCGGAACCAAAGACAGAAGAGACGAGTTTCCCCGCTCCATAGACGATATTGGCGAGCCATCCACCGCCAGCATTTCCAGGTGGTGCGGCGTGAGGAGACGGGGGAGGAGTCGGCGTTTCCTCCCGCCGGCGACGATTGCCGAAGAGGGAGGACATAGAAGGAGAGGCGGAAGAATCCAGACGAGGATGAAGCGTGCAAATGCCGCGCGAGCACCGCCCGTTCCCTTCCCTTCCCTTCCCTTCCCTTCCCCCGCGGTGGAAGCCCGATGCTCCTCAGAAACGAACGTGATGAGCAGTGGTGCCGTTTTATTTTATTTTATTTTTTAAAAAAACATTAATATTAAAAATATTTTTATTTATTACGACATATTTATTATAATATATTAACATAAATTATTTTGATTTAATTAAATTATTAAATATAAAACATTATTATATTAAAATATTTTTTTTATTAATTTAATTAAAATGATTTAAATTTAATTATAATCGTTCTAACTTATTTAGGGAGTATTTGAGAGAGCTTTTACTTCTTGAAAAGTGATTCTTGTAGTGATTATCTTGAAGTTAGTAAGAAGCTAAAGTAAGCAGTGTTTAAAAATAGAAGTCAAAAGCTGATACAAGATAAAGTTTGAGTGTTTGGGAGAATAATTGCTTCCAAACTTAATTTTTAATTGAATGACAATAATATCCTTAAACTATATAAATTAATCATTTTTTAATTATTTAAATATAATTTCGACTAAAATATAATTTGTTAACGTAATTATTATTATATTTTAAATAGTGATATAATTGTTATTATATTTTAAATATAGTATTAAAATTAATTTTTTTATAATTTGAATATTTGAAAAAATATATAAAAATAATAATAATAATAATATAATTTATATAAATATAATATATATATAGCGGCAGGTGGCATTCAGGTAAAATGTTATATTATTTAAGGATATAAATATTATTTTTTTAATGTTATATCATAAATAAAAAAACAGAAACATGTAGAAGCATCAAATTTTGCTTCTAACTTCTGAACAAAAATAACAGAAGCTAAAGCAGAATGTAGCTTTTCCAAACACTCAAAAATGATTCTGTATAGCCAGAATCTAAAAAATAAGTAGCAGAAGCTCTCCCAAACACTCCCTTAAAATTACTTTGCCTCTATTATAAAGAATATTTTAATATAATAATATTATATATAATAATAATAATTTTAACTAAGATTGATACTAATTTAAGATGAAAAATAATAAAATATGTCGAGAGTTATTTTGATATTTAATAAAAAAAAATGTCTTTTCATGAAAATTATGAATGGTTTGCTATTCAATTTGTTACGTTTTTTTTCTCTTTTGAACAGTCACAACATCAAAGTCTGTGCAACGTTAAGAATTGAAAGTCAACGGTAACACAACGCATCCATCAAGTTAATAAGAGAGTGATAATTTTATTATACTAGAGTACGAGTTCAATTTCTAAATATAGATATATCTTTATAAAAAATTTATTATTCTTTGATTGTTTGACGGTTGATTATAAAATATTTTTATTTTTTATTTTTTTTCATATAATTTGAAGACACATTCTAAAAGACATGTGAGACAAATATAATCATCTTATACTAAAAATTAATAATTCTTATAATTTACCTTCTCTGTAATAATCCTAAGACAGGTTGATAGAGGTATTGGGACGAATAAATCATCTTTTATCACTTATAATAATGTTGAAAGCAAATTATAACATTCTAATAGTTAGTTTATAATTGTTAAAAGTTATAGTAGATATTAGGCTACTACTGTTGGATATGATTTTGCGAAGCGAAATCAAAGTACCATCGATCGATGAAAGTCATATTTGACTTCAAAATCGAAATCTACTTTTCGTGTAGATAAATCTAGACTATTAATTTGCTCAAAACCAATTACGGGTGAATGAGAAATTAAGTGTTTAAAGTCATGCTCAAAATAGCGTTAAGGAGAAAGATGGGGATTAGTCCCACATGGCTAATTGGCGAAAGCCAATGTTTCCTTATATGTGTTGCTGTGCTTTTGCAGTCAATACAAAAAGCACAGGTGCTCTCTACCCTTGGGCGAGCAGGTGCTCGCACCTGCGAGCCCGCCACCCGCCACGCGCAATGGGCGCTTTATTGGCGCACTTTGTACTTGAGGAGCATTGAGGAGCTTCATTTATGCTCCACATGGCAGTGACGTGGCATGGTCACGGATGACGTGGCGTGCCTGCGTGACACATGACTGTGCAGAGAGAGCGCTGACTGGGCTATTGACTGGGCAGACAGATAACGATCATTGGATCGAAGATGACAACAAGATCGAATGGGGCGCGATCTGGATCGTTGATACTGCAGGGTCACGATCAGACCATTAGCGAGGGGACTGATCTGGAGCGTCGGATTAAATGGAGTAATCTGACGGCTCAGATCAAAGATGGGATGAAGAGTTATAACTCTTCGAATCCAGCGGACGAGATTAGATTGAGTTAAAATCTCTTCGGATCTAACGAACCAGATTAAAAGCCATCTGAAGAGTTATAACTCTTCAGATCTAATGGCTGAGATCAGAACCCTTTAAAGGGTTATGAACTGATGGTTCGGATCAGTCCTCGCCAAGGGTCACTTGCCTCTTCACATACTATATAAAGTATCCCTCCTTTGGAAATATTCATTCATTCAATCATTCGAAGCATTCAAGCATCTAAGCATTAGAGAGCTCATCTTCTGCATCGAGAGTCCGAAAATCCTACGGAAAGGTTCGCCGGTCTCAGAATTTGAAGTGCTACTATTCCGAGACGACGTCGTTGTATCTTGGGAACGAATTGTTGCTATCCGTGAGCACCGTAGCGGAGCAATATCGTTTTACGGAAATAGTGTCCAACACTAGCCTCGACGTAAACAAATTCAGTTTGCTACCTCCCGGCAGCAACCTCCCGGAAGTTCCGACGGTCGAGTAAAATCGACTAAGTCAAATACCGAGGACGGACAACAAATCACTACAACTACTGCATATCAAACTAGTCGTAGCTATTAAATAATACAAAGAGTAAGAGTGTTCTCGAGATAAAATATACGATGGCGCATCTATTATATGATTTATATAAAAGAGTATTCATGATTTATTAAATATAGAATTCCCTTTCAATTTTTATCTTTTTGATTTTTTTTAGATAATCTAAGTATGCTCTTCGAATTGCAAATATTAAAAGTAATCAGTCTGATCCTATATTTGTTTTCTATCGGGCATCAGAGTAAGTTTGATAATCATTAAGTGATTAGATAATCATAATAAGACTTTCTAAAATTAATCATGAATTATTCGACCCAAACCAAGGTTGGGAAATCGGACTTGGGGGACCTAGTTAAGGGGTGCTCGAGCTCGACCTGTCCGATCCCGCCCAAGGTCGGTCAGTTAGTGCTTCGGGAGGGTTCCAGATTCGGGACTCCCTGGGTGAGGCTTTCGTCAGCCTTTCCGCTAGGTCTTCGTGGCGCCAGGCTAGCTGGTTGAACTGGCCGAGCTACCCGTAAATAAGGTCAGGATCATGATCTATCAAGCAAGTAGCAACTCGAGCACTAAACTTACACCTTATTTGGAAACTAAGTAAGGAATTGAATTGAATTCCATCCAAAATTGAATTCCAATTCTCATATTTGAAATGAATTATAAAAACAGAATTGAATTCAATTCAATTGTTATACTTTTACCATTTTATCCTGTGAGAGAAGGGCGAGGAAAGGGTTGATTTGTTTGTGAGGGGCGATTTGATAATTTAATTCTTTCAAGTGAATTCTTTTAACAAATCAGTGGTGTTTAGGTCTGATTTACTTTGAGGGTTTTGAAAGGAATTGGAATTCAATTCCTTCCTGAAAATACATACCAAAGGATGGAATTGAATTTTAATTCCCAAAAGAATTCAATTCCACCCCTTTTTAAATATGGTGTTAGTAGTTCAATTTATCTCTGATCATATCACAGTTGGCTCTTTAACACAGGCATATATACTGCAATCTGCTAGAGCTACAAATTAACAAGCATACTGATAAAACAAATTGCTTCGACAGATTTTATTTCTGAATCAGTAGTAAACAAGATTAATCCTCCAGATCATCCTCCTCACAAATAAACTGAAACTGATGAGAGTTTTCACGGAGATGCATGATAAATGAAGAATTGTCGATCAATCTCTCATTGATCTTTCGTGGGATAAGAAGCCATTCTATTGATCCCACACAGACCTTCAGCTCTTCCGGTGTTCCTCTTCATTCTTATGTAACCCCTCTCTCCCCACCTGGAACCCCACGAGTTCTTCACGACGATGTAGTCCTGCCCCTTCGACGACCCATACCCTACCGCAGCCACCCCATGATCGAGCTCACTCCCACAGTGCCCATCATACACTCCCTGCAAATTCATCCAAGATCATACTAACAATGCTTAATTCATAACAGAATCAGAGTCGAAGGTCGATCGATCGATCTCACTCACCCCACTGTAGAACTGGAAGTCTCTGCCTGAAGCTTCAATGGCGACGCTCACAGGTTGGTGTGCCAGGGCCTTCAACAGGCTCTCTTCGCTGTTCTCCGGCACATCCTCGTAGCCACTGATGGTGACCAGCTCCAGATCAGCCCTCTTTTGCTCACAAGTGCCTTCTTCCATCAGGTAAGGGTAGTCCTCTTCGGCGTGCAGTCCCCTGTTCGATGCGATGTAGGAGAAGGCAGAGTCCATGAGTCCTCCATTGCATCCATTGTTTTCACTGCTACAGTCGATCAATTCTTGTTCAGACAGAGAGGTTAAGTTCCCAGTGACTATCTGGTTTATTCCTTCCACGGCAGCCACCGTCGAGAAAGCCCAGCAGCTTCCTGCAAATTAACAATGATATAATTGCGCGCAGCGGAAAGTCAAATTTGTTCTCTTACCGCATTGGCCTTGGTCTTTGACATGGGTCACTGCGCCTTTCTTCCTCCAGTCGACGGACTTGGGCAAGTCGCCGGCATTCTCGTACCGAAAGGAGGAGCTTGAACCTCTGTTTCTTGGCACATTGATTTGATTCAGTCCGAGATACTTCGCCTTGAACTCATCCTGGCTCATGTCGGCGAACTCATTGAGCCCGAGCCAGTAGCTTCTTTGCTTCCGGTTGGTCTCGTCGATGTACTTGAGGTTGAGCTCGAAGAGCTCGAGCCTCATCAGCTTCTCCTCCAGAGAGGAGTACGATTTGCTGTGCTTCGACATCCACAGCTCGAAGAGGTCAATGAGCTTGTCGGGGGAGGTCAGGTCTTCGTCGGAATAGCCGAGGATGGAGAAGTCGGCGGGAAGGGCAGAACTGACAAGTATGATCAGGTTGATGCAGAGAAGGGAAAGGGCGAGGTTGGGGATGGAGGTGGCCATGGACATTGTTGGATGAACAGTGAAATCGAGAGTCGATCGATATTAATAAGACGTGATCAGTCGATGTTGTTGCTTTGGAGTAAAGAGCGGATGATTGCTTGATCAGATTAGAGTTTGCTTCAAGCGTAGGAAGGTTTTGTCCCTGAAGCCAAGCAATTGTCAATAGTGTTTCGAGGTGGTAAAAGACGTACGATTCGTTCGTTCTAATGCTCCCGGTAATTTGTCTCAGAGCTAACATGGAGAAGATAAATCACAAGAAATGTTATGGTTAGGGTTCACAAGAGATGTTGTGGTTAGCAAGTAGATGTCAATATTGTTTTGAGCCTGTTTAGACGGTCATAGTTTCAAGGATTGACAGATGAACAGGGATTGACTGTAGCCAAGCAATTGTTAATAGTGTTTCGAGCATGTTCAAGAGGTTTTTTTAACCATGGGTGATCGGTTTGGCCTCATGGAAATTTCTTACCGACCGTCAAGATAAATCGGAAAGTGTTCGCGATAGACGATCCAAAAGCCTAACATCTCAGAGTTCGTATCCTATTTGAAAGAAAAATTACTACAACATAAAAAGGACAACAAAAAATAAAAATTTCATTACTAGGAATTGAAGCCGAGTATTTCAATAAGAACCAAATATCCTAACCAACTAAACTACAACAGATAGACATTTAATGTATAGAAACAATTTTCCTACTTTTATTTCTTTACTCGTACATAAGAAGAGGCTACATCATCTTTAAACCGTAAGGGCTTCTACAACGATTGAACTTCTTTGAGAGCTCCTTCATTGCCACATTCGTACCAAGTCTAAAAAAAACTCACACATCTCTCTACTATAAAAAAACCCGCTCAATAACTCTTTCACAAATCTCACATTTTTCATTATATATATTTCTCATCTCTCTTATATATTTCACCCTATATATATAATTAAATTTTTATAAAATTTAAATCCACTAATATGAAATCAATTTAATAAAAAAATCAATTGAAAAAGATTAAATTAATAAAAAATAATATTTTTTAAGACAAATATTAAATAAAAATCAAGTTAATAAAAAAAAATTAAAGGAGCGGCTCCATCTCCTTCTGACAAAGGAAGTAGCTCCTTCCTTGTTGTCACATCCTCGAACTGTGGATGCTCTTATTAATTAAGTAATTAAGATATGTATCACATATTATTATATAATTAATTTCGTAAAACCAGCAAGTATCATTAATCAATAATACATCTTTGATAAATCTCTCTATATATTTGCGTTATCTGTTTCTTAAATATGAATCATTTTTTATTTTTTTCTAGAATTTTATGTTTCTATAAAGTGTATATATATATCCTGAACTCCAAACTCTATATATATACATCCTGCACTTTACAATTCAAAAGCATATATATCTATATAGTTCAGTATATATATACATGAGGCGCATACATGTACCTATATATTTGCTTCGTCTCTCTCTATATATATCCTACAACCGACTATATAAAAGCATATATATCTATATAGTTCAGTATATATATACACACGAGGTGCAAATATACATGTATGTATACCAGAGGCATGACAAGCTACAAAAGAAATGGTCAGGATACAAAGAACAGTAAATAAATATATTTATCCGTAACTTAAAAATGGAAGGAAAAAAAATAAATTATATAACTAAAGATCTATCAGTAGAAATATCTAGAGTTAAGTGAAGTTCGATATGTGGAAGAATTGAAGAAGAACTCCTCAAGATCATAATTAAGAGAGAGACTGCATCAAACGCACACAGCGTGGCACGGCCAAATGTTCTCTAGTTTTCGACGGTGGTCGTACCATGCGGTGTGTGCCTCATAGAGCCTCTCCCTGCCTACTTCTATGCAGTACATGGTCAGCTCTCGTGTGGGTGTGCTAATTTATGGCCGGTGGTGGCGGCCATCGAAGGGCTGTGGGGATGCGGTGGCACACAAGCGACGACGATCGGGCACCGAGGCCCTTGGGGTTGGGCTGCGACCATGCACGAGCTGTTAGTTGTCTCGTCGCCGGGCCTGCACGCACGCACGGACGGTTAAATTTCGATCGCGTTCGACGTGCGCATGGGCGACGCGTGTCCGTGCAAGACTTGGGGCCGGGAAACGCCGCCACGGGGGAGCCGTGGTTGACTTACCAAGTAAGCGGATGGGAATAAATCGTGGAGATCGGAATCTGAGACACGCGCCGACGCGCATGCAGATACGGCGGTCGGCTCGTCTGTGGGAGAGGCGAGGGAGCGCGGTTTGCATCACGGTTCACCGGAACGGTCGTGATCGTCGTTTGATTCTCCCGTTACAATTTTAATATTTAATATGTCCCTCCGATTATGATTCACAATTCAATTTTTAATTATGATGTATTTTATAAAAAAAAATTTAAATAGAATATGAATCCGAAGATGTAGAATTTTTAGATCGTCCGTCGTGAGCGCTTCTCAATTTACTAGTAGTCGGTAGAAAACTTTCGTAAGTTCGGGTCGATTACCGTAGGTTCATCTGTTCTCTGATATATCATTTGTTCCATAGGTATAGCTGAGATGATAAAACATTGGTCACCATTACAATTTTAATATTATTATTATGTATATATGGTTGAATAGTCCGTCGCTGACACATGGGTTGAAGAAGTTGCGTGACATGATAAGTCGGGTCGGAATGACCCTCCTCCCCAAGCCTCAGGACTCTCCCTCGGGGAACACGTCCCGGAAGGATGGACAAGAGACCCTTCTTGGGATCCTTCCTGGGACCCCCCCAGGAGTTGGGTCCCTAGAGCCCCTTAGGAATTATAGCGCCCGAGCTCACCCGGATCAGAAGGCCCCGATCGAGCTCACCTCGGGGTAGAAGATCTCGAGCTCACCTCGGGGTAGCGGAGCCCGAGCTCACCTCGGGGCAACGGAGCCCGAGTTAGCTTCGACCTCAAGCAACGGTCCTCCTCCCCCCTTTGTTTAACGGACCTATGGATAAACCTCCCCGTCGTAAGGAGTTATCGTGACCCTTAAATATCGCAACGGGCCGAAGCGTAGTAACGACACAGACCATTTCAAAGGCTAGCCAGTAACCGCCGAAAGAAGGGGAGGACGTGACATAAATCACGGAGATGTGGCACGAGACGAGGGGATGCGCCAAGTCTACCACCATCAGTATAAAAGGTAGTCCAACTCCTCCGGTAGGGGGTTACGCTCTCTCATATTTACACGCATTTTCCTTTCCTGCTGCCTTTACCCTCCAGTGATACACTGACTTGAGCGTCAGAGTGAACTCCGCTAGACCCCTTTCGACGTGTCCCCTAACGCTCGTGTTGATCTCGCAGGGCACGGAGTTCCTCCCCGCCACAACGACCTTCACGTGGGTAGAACCTCGGTGACTGGCCATCGTCGTTGACTCCTTCCGGAACAAATTTGACGCCGTCTATAGGAAATCTAGCAAAGCACCTGAAGGAGCAGCGATAACAGTACCGGAGGGACAACCTCTTGTTCCTACGGGGGAGGACCTTGATCTGCACGAGGTCTTGCCAGAAGACCTAGCCAACCCGCTAGAAGACGGAGGACCCAAGGAGGAACGGAGGGAGGTCGAGAGTGAGGAAGTACATATTCACCCTCAACGAGGAGGAGGGGGTACGCGCATCACCCTCGACCTCGCGCTAAAATTAAGAAGTCGTCTCATAGACTGTCTGCGAAAACGTCAAACCATAAAGACGTTTTCACTTGGGCCGCTGAAGAGATTAAAAGGGTCCCACCAGCGTTGGCCATGCACCACCTGCATGTTACACTAGGAGCCCGTCCCATGAAGCAAAGACAGAGGCACTTTGCCCCTGACCAAGATAAGGCTATTCGCGACGAAGTTCAGAAGTTATTGAAAGTCAGACACATCAGGGAAGTCCAATTTCCAGCCTGGTTGGCCAATGTTGTCCTCGTCCCCAAGCATGGAGGCAAATGGCGGGTCTACATCGACTTTCACGACTTGAACAAAGCCTGCCCGAAGGATTGCTATCCCCTGCCTCAGATAGACCGGTTGGTGGATTCTACGGCCGGTTGTGAGTTCATCTCGATGTTAATGCTTACCAAGGCTACCATCAAGTCCTGCTTGCTCCTAAAGACCAGGAGAAAGTCAGCTTGTGACGACCGACGACACGTATTGCTACAACGTCATGTCATTCGGCTTGCGCAACGCTGGTGCTACGTACCAGCGGATGATGGACAAAGTCTTCAAGCATCAGATTGGGAGAATCATCGAGGTATACGTGGACGACATTCTAGTAAAAACTGACAACGGAGGAGACATGATAGCCGACCTCGAGGAAACGTTCGCCACCTTGAGAGCCAACAGATTGAAGTTGAACCCTGCTAAGTGCCTGTTCGGCATAAAAAGCGGCAGGTTCCTAGGATACATGGTGACGGAGAGGGGAATCGAAGCCAACGCGGAAAAGGTAAAAGCTATTCTGGATATGCCACCCCTATGCAACTTCAAGGAGGTGTAGCGGCTGAATGGAAGGATCACGGTGCTATCCTGATTCATCTCCAAATCCGCAGATAAGACCCTCCCCTTCATCAAGATTTTGAGGAAAGCCGCCAAGTTTGAGTGGGACGACCAGTGCGAGAAGACTTTTACAGAATTGAAGGCTTATCTCGTCGCTCTCCCCCTTCTTCACAAACCTGTGGCGGGGGAGACCCTCTTTGTTTACCTGTCGGCTGTAGAGCAAGCGATAGGCTCGGCGCTCGTCCGAGAGCAAGATCGGGTGCAATATCCCGTATATTTCTTCGGACACCTTCTAAAGGACGCCGAGACACGCTACACCACGATGGAGAAACTGGCTTATGCCTTGGTCTTGATGGCTCAAAGGTTAAGGCCATATTTTTTAGCCCATCCCATCGTGGTACTCACCAACAGCTCGCTCACCCGAGTCCTCACTAATCCCGAGGCTTCGGGCAGGCTAATCAAATGGACGATGGAATTGAGTGAGTACGGTATCGAGCATCAGCCTCGCGCCGCTATCAAGGCCCAAGCCCTTTCCGACTTCATGCTGGAGACCGTCCCGGAGGCCGAGGCCGAAGGAATGTGGAAGGTCTATGTAGATGGGTCCTCCAACAGCCAGCATAGCGGGGTTGGGGTGCTACTAATTTCCCCTCGGGGAGACACGTTACATCTATCCATCAGGCTCCACTTCAAGGCTACCAATAACGAAGCCGAGTACGAGGCAATCCTAGCAGGGCTACAAGCAACCCAACATATGGGGGCCTGTCGGTCACAGTGTACTCAGACTCACAATTGGTAGCGCAATAGATAAAGAGCGACTTTGAGGTCCGGTGTGAGCGACTGCAAAAGCATGTATCCCTCTACGAACAGAGGAATACCTCCTTCTCGGAGGTCATCTTGCGGAAGATCTCCAAGTCGGACAACATGCGGGCTGATGAGTTGGCCAAACTGGCCAGCTCCATATCCACCTGGCAGCTAGGCAGCCTCGCATAGTGGAAGAGACGGTCGCACAAATTGGAGAGGAAGATGGGGACAACAGCCGGACCGATTGGAGGGATCCCTACATAGCGTTCCTGCAGGATGGGACAATTACCGAGAGGGATCAAGGGGACCGGCTATTCCGCCGTCGGCAGGCAGATTCACACTGGTCGGGGATTAGTTGTATAGAAGGGCCTTTACCCGACCCCTCCTAAAATGCATCGGGTCGGAGGAGACCGACTACGTGATGAGGGAGGTACATGAAGGCATTTGTGGGAGTCACATTGGAGGAAAATCACTGTCCTAGAAGATCCTTTTGGCAGGATATTTTTGGCCCACCTTACAAGTTGACGCTCTTAAGTTCGTGGCTGGGTGCGAGGCCTGTCAAAGACATCAACACATGACTCACCGCCCAATGGAGCCCTTACGAGTTTCTACCGTATCCTGCCCTTTCGATCAATGGGGAATGGACATCGTAGGCCCCTTTCCCGTTGGGTCCCAACAGAAGAAATTTTTGCTGGTCCTCGTGGATTACTTCTCTAAATGGGTAGAGGTCGAACCCCTGGCGAACATTACGGAGGGGGCAGTGATGAAAATCCTATGGAAGGACATTGTTTGCCGATACGACATCCCTCATAAGCTGGTGTCGGATAACGGAAGACAATTCTCCGGACGCAAACTGAAGGAATGGTACGAGGGGTTAAGCATTCAACAGGCTTTTACCTCAGTCGCATACCCACAGAGCAATAGACAAGTCGAGGTCGTCAATCGGGAGATCCTGCGAGGACTCAAGATAAAGCTAGACCATGTCGGAGGCAGTTGGGTCGAAGAACTCCCCAACATCCTATGGTCCTACCGGACTACCCCGCGGGAAGGGACGGGTGAGAGCCCTTTCCAACTGGTCTATGGCACTGAAGCCGTCATCCCAGTGGAGGTGGGGGGAGAATCCATACGACGACAATATTATCGCAAGGAGGACAACGATCAAGAGTATCTGATTGATTTGGATCTCATCTCGGAGGTATGGGACAAAGCCGCAGCAAGGTTGGAGGCATATTAGATAAGGATGCAGCAAGCCTACAACTGCCGAGTGATCGCCCGCAGCTTCGAGGTCGGTGATAGAGTCTGGAAGAGAACAAAACCGGTGGGTGACCCAGGAAAGCTGGAGCCAAAGTGGGACAACCCATATATTGTCATAAAAAAACTCACCGGGGGTAGCTACTAACTGGAAGATAATAAAGGCAAGAGGTTGGGAAGGCCCTGGCATGTCAACCATCTCTGCCCCTATCGTACTTAGTGAGGTACGACGTTATGTAGTTGCTTGCTGTATGCCGTATGTTTCCACCATCTGGTAGTTTAGTAAATAAAAAGTGCAAGTGAAATATCCTGCGAACGAATGCGGAATACCCACCTGTACAAAACCCTACAGCCTCTTAGTGTGTCGGCTAGGCCCCGGAGCTCTACACGCCTAGACAAGAGCTGCAAAACCCTACAGCCTGTCGGTGTGTAGGCTTGGCCTCGGAGCTGTACATGCCTGGCCAAGAGCTGCAAAATCCTACAGCCTCTCGGTGTGTAGGTTTGGCCCCGGAGCTGTACACGCTCGGCGAAAAGCTATAAAATCCTATAGCCTCTCAGTGTGTAGGCTTGGCCTCGGAGCTGTACACGCCCGGCCAAGAGCTGCAAAACCCTACAGTCTCTCGGTGTGTAGGCTTGGCCCCGGAGCTGTACACGCCCGGCCAAGAGCTGCTAAAACCCTACAGTCTCTCGGTGTGTAGGCTTGGCCTCGAAGCTGTACACGCCCGGCCAAGAGCTGCAAAACCCTACAACCTCTTGGTGTGTAGGCTTGGCCCCGGAGCTATACACGCCCGACCAAGAGCTGCTAAACCCTACAACCACTTGGTGTGTAGGCTTAGCCTCGGAGCTGTACACGCTTGGCCAAGAGCTGCAAAACCCTACAGTCTCTCGGTGTGTAGGCTTGGCCTCGGAGCTGTACACGCCTGGACAAGAGCTACAAAACCCTACAGTCTCTTGGTGTGTAGGCTTTGCCTCAGAGCTGTACACGCCCGGCCAAGAGCTGTAAAATCCTACAGCCTCTCGGTGTGTAGGCTTGGCCTTGGAGCTGTACACGGCCGACCAAGAGCTGCAAAACCTTACAGCCTCTCGGTGTGTAGGCTTGGCCCCGAAACTGTACACGCCCGACCAAGAGCTGCTAAAACCCTACAGCCTCTTGGTGTGTAGGCTTGGCCTCGGAGCTGTACACGGCTGGCCAAGAGCTGCAAAACCCTACAGCCTCTTGGTGTGTAGGCTTGGCTCCGGAGCTGTACACGGCCGGCCAAGAGCTGCAAAACCCTATAGTCTCTCGGTGTGTAGGCTTGGCCTCGGAGCTGTGCACGCCCAACCAAGAGCTACAAAACCCTACAGCCTCTCGGTGTGTAGGCTTGGCCTCGAAGCTGTACACGCCCAGCCAAAAGCTGTAAAACCCTATAGCCTCTCGGTGTGTAGGCTTAGTCTCGGAGCTGTACACGCCCGGCCAAGAGCTGCAAAACCCTACAACCTCTCGGTGTATAGGCTTGGCCTCGGAGCTGTACACGCCCGGCCAAGAGCTGTAAAACCCTACAGCCTCTCGGTGTGTAGGCTTGGCCTCGGAGCTGTACATGCCCGACCAAGAGCTGCAAAACCCTACAACCTCTCGATGTGTAGGTTTGGCCTCGGCGCTGTACATGACCGACCAAGAGCTGCAAAACCCTACAGCCTCTCGGTGTGTAGGCTTGGCCTCAGAGCTGTACACGCCCGACCAAGAGCTGCTAAAACCCTATAGTCTCTCGGTGTGTAGGCTTGGCCCTGGAGTTGTACACGCCCGGCCAAGAGCTGCTAAAACCCTACAACCTCTCGGTTTGTAGGCTTGGCCTCGGAGCTGTACACGCCCGACCTTGAGCCATAAAACCCTGCGACCTCTTCGGGGTTAAGCTGGGCCTAGAATCTGCGCAGACCTGGATAGAAACCGAACATTCTAAGGGGAATAAATAATCCATCAAAATATAAGAAGTCTGGCGATGTCGACATTCAAGGGTGAAACAATTACATACTTGTCTTACAAAAGAGAACTTAAAATGAAGAAAATACAGTGGCCAAAAAGTTGTCAGACAGTTTATGTTTGGGTCAGGAAGGATTCTGTAGGGCCTTTTCTTCAGGGGGAAGATCGTCCCAGACATGCTGGATGGTTATCGCGTGCAAATCCAAGCTCGACTTTAACAGTTGATCCTTCTCCAACTGACTGAGGGCACCATAGAAGCCCTGTTTGTGGCGCTTCAATGCTTTCACAGCTACCATCTCAGCATACTCCTCCGATTTCAGATACTTGGTCTTGCAATCTACCTTGGCCCGGGATAGTTGAGTCGCGTGAATACTCTGCTGCTGTTGTATCTTGGCCTCGACCTCTTCCTTGGCAGCCTTCAGCGTCACCGCCTCCCGGAGTAGGCAGTCTTGAGCCTCTTGCATCTCTTGGAGCTTCTGGGTAGCAGCAGCAGTTTGGGCCTTGGCCTGGGTAACCTGCTCCTGGAGGTCTTCGGCATGGAAGCACGCTAGTTCCAAGTCGTATTCTTTTATAGCCATCAAGTACTCCCGTTTCATGTCCCGGTCCTGCAAGGTTGTCTTTGCAGATTCTAGGAGGTTGACTTGATCGGACAACTCCTTTGTCCGGGCCTGGAGTTGCTCCCGTTCCTGGGATAGCTTCTACAATTCCTCCGTGAGGGTGTGATTCTTCTCAAATCCAAGGCGTTCTCGGAGTCTATACCCATGCAGGGTATCCTCGGCCGCTATTAAAGCACTAAGATAGTGCTCTATTTTCTCCAATTGAATGAGGCCGGCCTCGCGGGCCCGACCAGTTTCCGCCTCAGTGTCCGCCACCCGCTGGAGGAGGTCTTCAGTGACCCCTTCGGAACGAAGCAAGTGGCTGGTGGCCGCGCAGTTAGAAGTGACCTACGGGGCAGATACAGACAGTTAGTAAAAGGCTGTGAAATGAATAAAAAGCGCGGCAAAATACTTACCGACAGCAGAGATTGATATAACATGCCCAGGTAGTGGGGTGATCTGGCTGCCCGCCATGGGAGAACAGGAGAAGGATAAATTCCCTCCGTAGAAGGCCTTGACTGACCGGGAACGTCTCTGGGGTCAGGGACATCTTCTTCTGAACTTGAAGCTTTAGGCGAACCCTCAGTAGCAAGCCCCTTTATTTGGATAGACTGAGAGTTGGCTGCCGCCTTCTTCTTCACCTTTGGGGCCTTCCGATGAGAGCAGGGCAGATCCTTGGGCACCTCTTTGCCGCGAGTAATAGCCGGAGGGTCGACTGGAGGAGTCAAGGCATCAACGACGGGAGCAGGGGTCTCCACGGTGGAGGAAGAAGCTCCCTCCTGAACTCTCGGAGCCCGTACAACCGCATCCTTGGAGACAGCAAGGCGCAACGACTCTTGAGATGGACCTTTCTTCAACCTCTTCAGAGGGCGATCCCCCCGGGATAAACGCTCCCACCGTCTCTTCTCGGGCGTGTGGGTCTTTAGAGGTGCAATAGATGGAGGGGGTGCAACTTCCCCCTCTGGGGCCTCGGTAGTAGGGGCAGTCGAACCCCCTTCAAGGTCCGTTGGCAACTCTATGCAACGATATCCTGGGGGGCCTTTGGGACGTCTTTGTCTGCGGTGGGCTCCTCCCCATCCTTGCAACCCTCAGGGGAGTTTCTCGCAGAAGCAGAAGGTGTTGAACCTGGGACCAGTGCCTGTTCATTAGCCTGGTCCCACTTCAAGAGCTGATTCATCACTCAGGAGAACATAATATTGCCTGCACAGTAATAACAAAAAGACATCAGTCAGCATTAATCAGGAACTATACCAGATAAAAAACAACTTACGATGGTTGGAGCTGAGGGTTGTTATTTTCGAACTAAGCTCAACCCGATATAGGAGCTCCTCGCATTGCACCAGTTGGAGCCTATGGAATTCCATCCCAGTTAGGATACCCTTAGCTCTCTGATACCCTGTGTCCTGCTGGAAGTTGCCGAGGTCCGGGATAGGACGCAAATTCTCCGTCCAGTGGATGGGACTGAAAGGACGCTCGGGAAGCCAAATATAGAAGAATCTTTCTTTCCATCCCTTATGAGAAGAAGCGAGGCCTCCCCAGAAACCGGTGGCCCGGGTGAGCGGTAAAACCAAATGCCCCTCGGGACCCAACTGGGACGAAAAAAAAAGAAAGAATCGGGGGGTCAGAGGATTGTCGAAAAGCTTGAAGAGGACAAGGGCTCCGCCCATTTGGGCAAAGGCGTTTGGAGCCAGTTGTTGAAGCGGGATACTAAAGTACTTGGCAACATTCATATAAAAAGGGGGGATAGGGAAGCGAAGCCCTAGTTCTAGTTGCCCCAGAAAGAAAGTATAGAAAGTCTCACAGGTTGTCACAGGTGATTGACCTGAGGTAGGGACCCTCACCTCCCAGTCTACCGGGATACCATATTTCTAGCGGGCAGCTTAGAGGGATTCTGACCTAACTCTGGAAGAGATGGTCTCGTACAATTTTGCACGAAATCCTAATTCTTTCAGGGAGTACTCGCCGTCGCCCGGGGTTTTCTTTTTCTTCTCCATTGGACCCATAGAGATAGAGTGGAGACAAAAGAAAGGATGGAGGGAGACTTACTCTTGTCAAAAAGACGCAGCGGCAAGATGGACAGCCAAAGAAGGAGAACTCTTGACGGCATATAGGGAGGGTAAGGAGGCTGCAGGGTGTCGTTGCACCTGCTTTTATAGGGATGCGCCGCACCCCTCTGAGCAATAGGGGCAGCACGTCGAGGGCATGCACAGGTTACTTCGGGGAACCGCTAGCCCTTCCTGTCGTCCCTTCGTATATCTCACAGTGCGTATCAGGAGGACATCACCGCACAATCAGGGAAAAGACACGTGACCCTATTACATATGCTGAGCCACCGCATCATTATGGTCGCCACAAAGCTCGCAGGAATACGGGACATATTCAAAAAATCACTCGGAGTCTTGGGTCGCACTGATTATATCTTAGGGCCCCACGGGCCACCAGCCAAGCAGTAAAGGACGGAGAAACCACCTAGGCCCAGCTTCTTCATTACAACTCTAGTCCGATTAGTCAGTCACACTTCCTTCGATCAGACTTGAAGGGAGGGACTTGTGATAGGGTTGAATAGCTTGTGGCTGGCACATGGGATGAAGAAGCTGCGTGGCTCACCTCAGGATAGAAGGTCCCGAGCTCACCTCGGGGTAGCGGAGCCCGAGTTAGCTTCGACCTCAAGCAACGGGCCTCCTCCCCCCTTTGTTTAACGGACCTATGGATAAGTCTCCCCGTCGTAAGGAGTCATCGTGACCCTTAAATATCGCAACGGGCCGAAGCGTAGTAACGACGCAGACCGTTTCAAAGGCTAGCCAGTAACCGCCGAAAGAAGGGGAGGACGTGGCATAAATCACGGAGACGTGGCACGAGACGAGGGGATGCACCAAGTCTATCGCCATCGGTATAAAAGGTAGTCCAACCCCTCCGATAGGGGGTTACGCTCTCTCAGATTTACACGCATTTTCCTTTCCTGCTGCCTTTACCCTCCAGCGATACACTGACTTGAGCGTCGGAGTGGACTCCGCCGAGCCCCTTCCGGCGTGTCCCCTAACGCTCGTGTTGATCTCACAGGGCACGGAGTTCCTCCCCGCCATAACGACCTTCACGTGAGCACCATCTCGGTGCTCTCTGATTGACATTCTGGTTCAAATTATAACTTAGGGAGCACGATGAATTCGTCGGGCACACCTGACAAAAGGCGTCTTCCATTTAATGATGAACATGGGAGGCACCTTCCATTCTCATTGTTTTTTTTAAAAAATCAACATTTTCTCAAATATAAACTATAGCCTTAGGGTTCACTTTCTCAATTGGGTTATAGTATTCAACTTTAAAAAAATTTAAGATTTTACCCTTGGGGTTCTGGCATCCTAATTAGGTTATAGTGTTCAAGTTTTATAAAAATTTAAGATTTTGCCCTTAGGGTTCAGGCATCCCAATTGGGCTATATTGTCTAAGTTAAAAAAAAATTAAAAATTAAAAATTTAAGAATTTACCCTTAGGGGTTAGACATCCCAATTGGATTATAATGTTCAAGCTAAAAAAAATTAAAATGAAAAAATTAAGATTTTACCTCTAGAGTTTAGGCATCTTAATTGGGTTATAGTGTTCAAGTTAAAAAATAAAATAAAACATAAAAAAATTAGGATTTATTTGAGGAAATATTAATTTTTAAAAAATAAAAAAATTGATTGAGACGCCTCTGATGCATATTAGACGTCTCAAGTCCTATCGCACATAAGCGTACAGGCAGAGGCACGCAGGAGATCACACACACACACACACAAAGCAATAAACGTGAATGAATGTTTTTATGTTTTTGTTTATTAATTTTTTTAGCTTATAGTTACGTTATTTAAGATTTTACTTTTAGGATTTTATAGTTAGTTTATAACGTTAAATATAAAAAAAATTTCAAACTAAAATAATGGTTAAGATTTGCACAGAATTTACACAATTAATTCCTTAAGATAACAAACCTTTATATATTTAATAAACATTTCCTTAATTTTATAATATACTCTGTGAATATGTAAAATTTTTTATTTTAAACATTATAATCAAGAGGGAAGACTGAACCTTAGAGGGAAAATTTTATTCACTTGAACCTACTATAACCCAATACTAAATCCTAAAATCTTAAACACTAAATACATATAATATACCCTGTGTATCTAAATTTTTTATTGAACACTATAATCCAAGAGGAAAAATCTTATTGATTTAAACCTACTATAACCGAACCCCTAATTCTTAAAATTTTAAATCCTAATTAAATACATATAATATGTCCTTAAAAAACTTTTTGAAACAAAAAAATAAAGTTACTGTGTCTGGATTCAATCTAAGCACCCCGAATCTAAGTGCCCCAAGTCTTCATGGGCAGTCCGTAGCATAGTTTATATATATATACACACACACAAAAAAATGCTAAAGACCTTACCGTGCAGACTCATGTGAATCAAGTGTATTTATTTTTTTTATTTTTTACTTTATTTTTTTAGCCTTTGATTACGCTTGATTGGGATGTTAGCTCGAAGTAGACACGTGGCTTGAGGAAGTTGCGTGGCATGGCTACAAGGGGAGGGAGAGAAGTGCCCGAGACCAACTCTGGAGGGAAGTCTGTGAGACCAACTTGGGAGGGAAGAGCTCGAGCCCAACTTGGGAGGGATGTTCCCGAGACCAACTCGGGAAAAGATTGCCCGGAGACCAACTCGAGAGAGTGGAGCCCAAGCCCAACTCAGGTGAAGAGTCTCCGAGACCAAATTGGAAGAGCGGAGCCCGAGCCCAACTCAGGGAAAGAGTCCCCGAGACTAACTCGGGAGAGAGAGGACAGATGTAGAATGTTTACTATTAGTGGCGATAATGATAAACTTAATATATGCGGCGACAGTTACAAACGCCCCCAGTAGGAAAGCTGGCAGGTGGCTACGACTCGTAACGCATGATAATAATGATTGATTTAATATGAGCGGTGAGAGTTACCAGTATCCTTCGGCGTGTGACAACTGGCAGGCGATCATGATCCGTGAGGCATGGAGACAGGGGAGGTGGTTACAACTGTTGGATATGATTTTGCGAGGCGAAATCAAAGTACCATCGATCGATGAAAGTCATATTTGACTTCAAAATCAAAATCTACGTTTCGCGTAGATAAATCTAGACTATTAATTTGCTCAAAACCAATTACGGGTGAATGAGAAATTAAGTGTTTAAAGTCGTGCTCAAAATAGCGTTAAGGAGAAAGATGGGAATTAGTCCCACATCGCTAATTGGCGAAAGCCAATGTTTCCTTATATGTGTTGCTGTGCTTTTGCAGTCAATACAAAAAGCACAGGTGCTCTCTACCCTTGGGCGAGCAGGTGGTCGCACCTGCGAGCCCGCCACCCGCCACGCGCGCACGCGCGCACGCGCGCAATGGGCGCTTTGTTGGCGCACTTTGCACTTCGCACGTACGCATCGTCGTGAGGAGCTTCATTTATGCTCCACGTGGCAGTGACGTGGCATGGTCACGGATGACATGGCGTGCCTGTGTGACACATGACTGTGCAGGGAGAGCGCTGACTGCGCTATTGACTGGGCAGACAGATGACGATCGTTGGATCGAAGATGACAACAAGATCGCATGGGGCGCGATCTGGATCGTTGGGCTATTGATTGGGCAGACAGATGACGATCGTTGGATCAAAGATGGCAACAAGATCGAATGGGGCGCGATCTGGATCGTTGATACTGCAGGGTCACGATCAGACCATTAGTGCGGGGGCTGATCTAGAGCGTCGGATTAAATGGAGTAATCTGACGGCTCAGATCAAAGATGGGATGAAGAGTTATAACTCTTCGAATCCAGCGGACGAGATTAGATTGAGTTAAAATCTCTTCGGATCTAACGAACCAGATTAAAAGCCATCTGAAGAGTTATAACTCTTCAGATCTAATGGCTGAGATCAGAACCCTTTAAAGGGTTATGAACTGATGGTTCGGATCAGTCCTCGCCAAGGGTCACTTGCCTCTTCACCTACTATATAAAGGATCCCTCCTTTGGAAATATTCATTCAATCATTCGAAGCATTCAAGCATCTAAGCATTAGAGAGCTCATCTTCTGCATCGAGAGTCCGAAAATCCTACGGAAAGGTTCGCCGGTCTCGGAATTTGAAGTGCTACTATTCCGAGACGACGTCGTTGTATCTTGGGAACGAATTGCTGCTATCCGTGAGCACCGTAGCGGAGCAATATCGTTTTATGGAGATAGTGTCCAACACTAGCCTCGACGTAAACAAATTCAGTTTGCTACCTCCCGACAGCAACCTCCCGGAAGTTCCGACGGTCGAGTAAAATCGACTAAGTCAAATACCGCGGAGATTACAAAAAGGTCACAGGACCGCCAACAACAACAACGTGGGAGTTATTGAAGGAAAGAGACAACGATTATATAATGTGCTTAGGCACCTAGGTAAAGGCCCGAACTTTCTGAACTATAAAGAACTTATTCTCCTTGCTCCTCTCTTATTTTTGAAGGGTTTCTGACTTGAGTGTCAGAGAGGGCTCCGCCGGAACTCCTTTCGGCGTGTCCCTTTAATGCTCATGTTAATCTCACAGGCGAAGGCATCCCCTTGTCTTTACTCAAGGCTGTGCCACGATGACCTGTTGCCCACGTCGTTCACATCCGGAACAATTTTGGCGCCGCCTGTGGCAACCTAGTCTAAATACCAGAAGGAACACTGTGATGGCGGAACCGGAGGGACTTCCGATCACGTTGACGTGGGAAGAACTAGATCGCCTGATCGCCAACGCTGTTTGAGGGGCTCTGGAGCAGCATCAAATCGAACAAGCTAACGCCAAGTGAGCATCAGCCTCATATGTTCGTAATCAGAGATTCACGTTGCCTCTAGGTGTGTCTATGAATGTGGCCCCAGGACATCGATGAGACTCCATTAAATACCTAGAGAAAGTGCAGACAGCTGCTTCCAGCTCTCTGTATAGAGAAGAGAGACAAAGAAAGAGTAAATATGTAAAGGTTCTCCCGAAGTATACATCCTCGCCATTCATCCAGAACATTGTGAATGATCCCATGCCTAAGCAATTCCGAGGTCCCAAAATTGCTAATTACGATGGGAAAATAGATCCCGAGGATCATGTTTGCATGTTCGAAAACGCGGCTCTATTGCACCAATATACAAATAGTGTGAAGTGTCGGGTGTTCTTGAACACTCTGTCGGGAGCGGTGGAGCGATGGTTCTATTGGGATCTCCCGGCACCAAAACACAAAACGCAGCAGAAACAAGATCCCTCAAGCGATCCATGCGAAAGAAAAACTCGTATAAAGTTCATCTATCTAATAGATCTATCTAAAGTGTATACCTTTGGAGCGTGCCCTTTGCTTATCCCACTCGTCCAAGATGCGTCGGATCTCTTGCACGTTCAAGTGTCCGTGCCTCTATTCGTATCCACACAGACACGATCTCTCAACTTGGGAAGAACTACCTTAGTTGTGCTAGCAACTTGAGGTAGCTCACAAGACCACCAAGAACCCAACAAGGGGTTTCGGCCAAGGAGGAGAAGAGGAAGAAGAGAGGAAGGGAAGAAGAGAAACACTCCTTTTTCATTCAAAATGACTAGCCCTCTTTTATACTCATCCCATGAATATGAAGAGTCTTTTATCTCTTTGACTTCCCTTCATTAAAGCCAATAAAAAGCACATCTTTTCATGTGACTCTTCACCTTCTCTTCATCCAATGAAGATAGACTTTTCTCTTTCCTTCATTAAACACTTTAATGAATCTCCCCTGCAATTCTTGCAATTCCAACCGGGCCTCTCGGGCTCCCGACCAGGTCTCCTGACCAAGTCTGCCGAGCAAGTCGCCGAGCTCCCGACCCAGTCTGCTGAGCTCCCGACCTAGTCTGTCGAGTGCCGAGCTAGTCTGCCGAGCTCTCGACCCAGTCTACCGAGTTCCCAACTCGGGCTTTCGACCTAGTCTCCCGAGTTCCCAACTCGAGCTCCCGACCAAGTCCCTGATCTCCTAACCCAGTCTCCCGACCCGAGTCTCCCGAGCTCCTGTCCCGAGCTCCCAAACTAGTCTCCCGAGTTCCTAACTCGAGCTCCCGATCAGATCTCCCGATCGGATCTCCCGAGTTCCCAACTCAGGCTCCCGATCAGACTTCCCGAAGCATCATGTCCTTAGTGTGTGACCCAATAGGTTCTCACGATGTTGGCAATGCGCCTAAACACTTTAGACACATAAGCAATGAGCGGCATCTAGCAATGCATCATTGCTACCCAAGTAATAAGAAAAGTCGAGATCTGACTAAACCTCTGTGACTATGATAATGTATGACCTTGTCCTTCTATCCTCGATATCTAGATTGACCAATGAGGCATAGACCGTGTCATCCTCGATCAATCTTTGTATTTCTTGATCCCCGAGTAGACTCACTTAAACAAATGAACTCAATATCTCATATTGACTCATTTGAGCATGACCATGCGTTTTAGTAGTCCTATTCGATCAAGGGGCCCACAAATATCACTCCCGTCATATGGGAGGGATAGATCCTATTTACATCACTCACATCCCTCCGCATAATTCATTACATACCCAGTGATCGCCTTTATAGTCCACCCTGTTACGGGTGACGTTTGACGATACCAAAGTACATAACTCCTTATGTAGGGAACCGTAGTGACTTCAGGTTTAAGGACTATTCATACTAATAGTCACATGAGAAAGTTTATGATACTCATATGATAATCTATGAAACTTTCTCATGGCGGGTCAATTCAGTACACATTCTCTAATGTATACCCATGTGACAACTTGATATCACATATCCATGACTTGTGAGCTCAAGTCATCAATTGACCTACATGCTAGTCTCCATGCATTAATATTGTCCTTGAATATTAATGCTTAACTAGGAATAATTTAGTGTAGTGTTCTCTACATTATCTCACTATCGATTCAACCAATCGATATAATGTAGATAAGAAACTACTACACAAGAACATTATTATACTTAGTTATTTGGCACAAATACAGAGTAAGTATAATAACCAAACATGCCTTTTAATGATAGAATATGATACAAAAGTTCCTAGTCAATCATCACATAATTGGCCATAGAGCTCCTACTAACAAGGTTCACCTTTGTGTTTGATATGTGTATGTGAGTGTGCAGGTCTTGCAGGATACACATGGACTTAGCTGGACGGCTTCGGGACTGGTGAAGGATGGCATGAGAGACAAGCCTGTTGAGGCAATCTGTGGTCCGGAGTGATCAAGTATTTTGATGTTCGGGTAAAGGGTTTAAGTTAGGTTTACCCTTGTATTCTTATATGTGTATGTTGAGTGTGCAGGTTGTACAGGTACACATATTGACTTGACTGGACGGCCTCGGTACGGTGAAGGGTGGTATGGAGATAAGCTGGAGGCTTGTGTGCGCCCGAGGGACCTTAATGGAGCAGGGACGATGAGTTGAGGGGCGCGGACTTCGGGGCATGCATGAAGGATGACATGGAGGCAAGCTGGAGGCTTGTGTGCATCCGAGGGACGGGAGCCAAAGATGAAGAGGGCGCGAAGGCGATAGTCGAGGCTGCGGATGAGGAGTCAGTCGAGTCGTGAGGGTACGAGTGCTGTGTGATTGTACTCGGGAAATCCTAGGGTTTGAGTGCGCAGTGGAATGTACTCAGGAAGGGTAACCATAAGTGGGTGAGTAGACCAGTCGACTGGCCTGGGGGCAGTCGACTGATAGAACTCACAGAAAGGTCTCAGCCTTGGGACCAGTCGACCGCCCTGGGGGCAGTCGACTGGTAGGTGGTTGGTGAGTTGGCTGAGAATTCGAACGTTGGGGTGCAACGGTCGAATTTCAGTGGCACCAGTCGACTGCCCCCAGGGCAGTCGACTGGTAGCGAAGGTTTCAGCCCGAGTCCTATTTAAATAGGACTTCGTGGTGGCTGAGATTCTTGACGAATCTTGTCTTGGTTAAAGGCAAGATAGTAGTCTTTGTGCTCAGTGCTTTGTTTGAGTTTGTGGCGAGGTTTCTCCACCCACAAGGAGCGACGAAGGCTAGCCGGAGGTTATCTGGGGATTGATCCACCGGCGAATTCTTGGATTAGTCACCCGCTTGGGGTGGATACCAAGTACATCGGTTTGTTAGCATTGTCTATTGTTGTTCGTTTATTTTTATTTGTATTTCTACTGCGCTAACAACTTTGTAGAGAACGAAGTATTCGACAAATCGCTATTCACCCCCCTCTAGCGGACACAAACGATCCTACAAAGCCGTGGGCTTGTATGCATTCGAGGGACCATGGACAAAGCAGGGACGATGAGTCGAGAGAAGCGGACTTCGAGGCATATGTGAAGGATGGCATGGAGACAAGCCGAGGGCTTGTGTACGCATCTGAGAGACGAGAGCCAAAGTTGAAGAGGGCTTGAAGGCAATAGATCAAGGCTGCTGGAGCAGGAACAATGAGCCGAGGGAAGCGGACTTCGAGGCATACGCGAAGGATGGTATGGAGGCAAGCCGTGGGCTTGTGTGCGCATCTGAGGGACGAGAGCCAAAGTCGAAGAGGGCTTGAAGGTAACAGATCGAGGCTGCTGGATGAAGAGTCAGCTGAGTCATGAGGGTTCTGTTGAGGCAATCGACCCTTAAATGATTGGAAGATCATGGTTTTGATGTGTGTGTGTGAATATGTTTGAGGTTAGAGTGTTATGTTGTATTTGATGTGTGTGATTGAGTTTGCAGGATTTGGTGAAACACACATGGTAGACATATCCGAGGGACGAGAGCCGAGGGAGGAGAGCTCCAAGGGCAAGCCGAGAAGTGGACTTCAAGGGCACACGTGAAGGGTGGCATGGAGACAAGCCAAGGGAAGGCTTGTGTGCACATCCGAGGGACGATAGCCAGAGGAAGAGGACTCCAAGGGGCGAGCCAAGGGAGCATACCTGAAGGCACACGCAAAGGAGAAGGTCCGGAGTGGCTGGAGCTGAGCTGTGATGCAGGGCAGTCGACTGGCCCTGTGGCAGTCGACTGCCAAAACCCACAGAAAGTTTGTAGCCTCAGACCAGTCGACTGGCATTTGGGCAGTCGACTGGTATACCCCCGAAACTAGCCGTTGGCTAGCAATTAATGCTAGGCCAGTCGACTGCCCCAGGGGCAGTCGACTGGTGCGGGCTGGACAGATTGCGAGTCTGTCCATTTCACCTATAAAAGGAGCACCTTTTTGCACGTGTACGGTACGGTTCCGTACAGTAACGAGGTGTTGCCCAACCGAAAAGTGTTCTTGCTTCCTCTCACTCAATCTACTTCATTCTGTAAAGAGGAAGATCGCCGTTGTAAAGGTTTCTCCACCTGAAGGAGATTTTCATAGTGAAAGTGGTGCTCGCGGTGTGGATCCTTAGATTAGTCACCCATCTGGGTGGATACCAAGTAAAATACTTTTGTTAGCATTGTTTCATTTTCCTTTGCATATTATTTCCGCTGCGCTAACAATTCTGTAGAGATCGAAACGATCCGAAAAAGTGCATTCACCCCCCCTCTGCACGCCTTAGACGATCCTTCAGTTGGTATCAGAGCCGATGCGTTTCGGAAGATCTAACAATCAACCGAAACAATTGTGATGGCGTTTCAAGAGCGATACTCAACCGCACGACCACCCTTCTTCGACGGGAACGACTTCGCCTATTGGAAAGGTAGAATGCAATACTACCTCATGAATGATATTGAAAATTGGATAAGTGTTGCAGATAGCTTCGAGGGGCCCGTCGATGAAAGAGGAGACCCAACACCTATGAGATCATGGTCAAAGGAGGTGATGAAGAGGGCGCAATCAAATGCCAAGGCCACCACCATATTGCAATGAGGGCTCTCGAAGGAGCAACTGAACAAGGTGGGGCCGTTCAAGAGCGCCAAGGAACTATGGGACAAGCTGGTTGAACTGAACGAGGGGTCAAACGAGTCCAGAAGAGCCAAGAAGGACTTACTAGTGGCCCAACTGCAATCCCTGTCCATGAAGAGCAACGAGATCGTCAGCCAGCTACATGGAAGGGTAAAAGAAGTGATAAACGAGCTCCATGTGATTGGAGAGAAGATAGAGAACCGGGACATCGTTAGGTACGTTCTACAAGCATTCCCAAGAACCACCTTGTGGGCATCCATGGTTGATGCTTACAAGGTATCAAGGGACTTATCTTTAGTTAAATTAGACGATTTGTTTTGTGAATTTGAACTGCACGAGCAAGCTAACATTTCGGCCAAAGAGAAAGGTATTGCTTTTGTTGCAGAAAAGGAGAAGAAGAGGAGGAAGGAGAAGAAGAAGGTGGTCTACTCATCTTCATCAGACTCAGAGGAGTCAAGCACCTCCATGGACAGTGACCAAGAGGCCTTCATGGTAAGAAAATTTCGTAGAGCATTTAAAAGTTTATCTAACAAATCCTATGCTAGGAAAGAGGCCAAAGGTAAGGGTAAGGCCAAGGACATAATCTGCTACAACTGCCACCAAGAGGGACATATGAAGAACGAGTGTCCCCAATTAAAGAAAAGGGATGACAAGAAGGAAGAAAAGAAGAAGAGTGACAAGAAGAAATCAAAGGGAAAGGAGAAGGGTGCCACCAACCTCAAGGCAACTTGGGATGATCCCTCATCCTCAGAGGAAGAAGAAGAGCAAGTCTCCCACTTTGCTCTTATGGCACAAGATCACTCGGACTCATCAGACGATGAACGAAGCTCAAGTAGTGAAGATGAGAGCTCCTCCACTTCATCATCAGAGTCAGAAGCTTCGGTAAGTGAGGTATACCACTTACCCTCCTCTACTTTAGTGAAAATAAATTCTAGCATGAACATGGACTTAGCTAAGGCTAGAAGTAAAGTTAAGGATCTAAAAAAACAAATTGCCATGCTTAGAGTAGAAACTACTAAACATAAGGATTCGTATGCTAGTTCTACCTTTTCACATGTTTCACACATTGAAAATGAAAACAGGGAATTAAGGAAACAGGTAGATGACCTCACGAAGGCCCTTAGGAAATTCCAAGTAGGATCAAGTAACCTTGACATGATCATCAACAGTCAAAGGGCTGTGTATAACAAGGTCGGGTTGGGTTATAGGCCTAAGACCAAGGAGGTAGCCTTTGTCTCACTTACCGGTAGGATTGGTGCATCTAGAAGACTAGGGGCTAGGGGAACCGCAAAGAAGACATGGGTACCTAAGAGATTTCTAAATGATGCTTATGGATCAAAGATATGGGTACCAAAAGAGTATGTTTTCCATGTTGTTTAGGTAAAGGTGAAGGAGACCCCAACTATGTGGATAGTAGATAGTGGATGCTCAAGACACATGACCGGGGATGTGAGCAAATTCACCACTATTAGCTACCTAAGAGAAGGGACAGTCTCCTTTGGGAATAGTGGAAAGTTGAGAATCATTGGTAGGGGCACAATTGAGGTATCTCCCACCATTTCCATACATAAGGTACTTTTAATCAAAGATATGAAGTTTAATTTATTAAGTGTAAGCCAATTATGTGATGCCGGTTTTAAAGTTGAATTTCATGCTAGAAAATGCATAATAAGGCAAAATGAATCAAATACTATCATATTAGAAGGGTTTAGAGAAGCAAATTTATATTATCTTGATCTATCTTATGCTACTAACAATGTTGTTAAGTGTCTCATGTCTAAAGAAGAAGAAGGGTGGTTGTGGCACCGGAGACTTGGACATGTCAACATGAGGAGTATTGCAAGAGTGGCCAAGGAAGAGTTGGTGAAGGGGCTCCCAATGATCAAGTACGAGAAGAACAAGTTGTGTGATGCATGCCAAGAGGGTAAACAATCAAAAGCATCACACAAAGGTAAAACTCTAATCACCACTTCCTTACCTTTAGAACTTTTGCATATAGACTTGTTTGATTGCCATAGTACTCCCTCACTTGTAGGGAGTAAGTATTGCCTAGTGATAGTAGATGACTTTTCTAGGTTTACATGGGTCTATTTCTTGAAACATAAGGATGATACCCTAGAGATCTTCATAGGATTTAGTAAGAGGGTAGAAAACGAAAAACATACCAAAATAAACCGAATTAGGAGTGATCATGGTGGGAAGTTCCAAAACGCTAGTTTCACACAATTTTGTGTTGAAAATGGGTACAAGCATGAGCTTTCATGCCCAAGGACTCCTCAACAAAATGAGATAGTTGAGAGGAGAAACCGAGCTCTACAAGAAGCTGCTAGGACTATGTTTAATGCATATTCCCTTCCTAGCTATTTTTGGGCCGAAGCGGTTAACACCGCTTGCTATATCCAAAACCGGGTGTTGGTACATAGGTTTTTAGGAAAAACACCCTTTGAACTGTGGAATGGAAGGGTACCACAAGTTCATTATTTTAGAGTCTTTGGATGTAAAGTTTACATATTAAATACCAAAGATGACCTAAGGAAATTTGAGTCAAAAGCCGATGAAGGGATTCTAGTAGGGTACTCATCAAATAGTAGAGGTTATAGAGTGTATAACAAGAGGACAAAGGTGATTGAGGAGTCCTCAAATGTTAAATTTGATGAAACAAGTAGTACCTACCCTAGGAAGGCCTCAATTGATAAGGATATAAAAGAGGTCCAACCCCTTGCCCAAAGAATCCAAGACCTACATTTGGAGGGCAATGAACAAGGGGGAGTAAGAAGTACCCTAGAGGATGAGGAAGAAGGAGTAAATGAACCTACAACCTCTAGACCCTTGAGACATCACCATGATCACCCTATTGACCAAATAGTGGGTGATGTCACTCAAGGAGTAAGGACTAGGTCCTACTTTAGGGATCAAACCAGTCAAATAGCTCTAATCTCCAATTAGAACCCAAGTCCATTGATGAAGCATTGGGAGATGTGGATTGGGTCTTAGCTATGCAAGAAGAGCTAAATCAATTTGAGAGAAGTGAAGTTTGGGAACTAGTTCCTAGGCCCAATGATTGCACTATTGTAACCACTAGATGGGTCTTTAGGAATAAACTAGATGACCAAGGTAAAATCACTAGGATCAAGACTAGATTATGATGAAACTTATGCCTCTGTAGCTAGGTTAGAATCAATTAGAATTCTACTAGCCTATGCCGCTCACATGGGTTTCACACTCCACCAAATGGATGTGAAGTCGGCATTCCTCAATGGAATCATTAAGGAAGAGGTTTATGTAGAACAACCCCCAAGGTTTGAAGACCCTAACTTTCCAAGACACGTGTTCAAATTAAGAAAAGCCCTATATGGATTGAAACAAGCTCCCCGGGCTTGGTATGAAAGACTTTCTTCATTTCTAGTGTCTAAGGGGTTTAGGAGAGGAACAATTGACCCTACATTGTTCCTAAAATCTAAGGATAAGGATATTTTTGTTGCCCAAGTCTATGTAGACGATATCATTTTTGGGTCATCAAATAATGACTTCCTACAAGAATTCATCAAGTGTATGGAAGATAAATTTGAGATGAGTCTTGTAGGAGAGTTAACCTTCTTCTTAGGCCTTCAAGTTAAGCAAACTAATGAAGGTACACATGTCTTTCAAACCAAATATGCTAAGGAAATGTTAAAGAAATTTGGTTTAGAAAATGCTAAGGTAGCATCTACACCCATAGGAACCAATATGAAAATGGATAGTGACATTGAAGGGAAAATGGTAGACTCTAAACAATATAGGAGCATGATTGGTAGCCTCCTATACCTAACCGCTAGTAGACCTGACATACTTTTTGTGGTAGGTATGTGTGCAAGGTACCAATCTTGTGCAAAAGAGTCCCATTTGGTTGTAGTTAAGAGGATCTTAAGGTATGTGAAAGGGACCCTCAATGTAGGACTTTGGTATCCTAAGACTTCTAGTGTTGACCTAATTGGATATACCAACTCGGACTATGCGGGTTGCAAGTTAGATAGGAAGAGTACAAGTGGAGGGTGTCAATTCCTTGGGTCTTCCTTAGTTAGTTGGAGTAGTAGGAAACAACCATGCGTTGCCCTATCAACAACGGAGGCAGAATATGTGGCAATGGGTGGGTGTGTTTCCCAACTCCTTTGGATCATGCACACCTTAGAAGATTATGAGTTACATTACACCAAGGTCAAAGTCTTGTGTGATAATGTAAGTACAATCAATTTAACCAAAAATCCGGTTCATCATTCTAGGACAAAACACATTGAAGTGAAACATCACTTCATTAGAGACCATGTGGCAAGGGGAGACATAGAACTACACTATGTTGAATCAAAGTCTAACCTAGCCGACATCTTTACCAAGCCTCTTCCCGAATCAGAGTTTACATCCTTAAGAAGAGGCCTTGGAATGTGTTTTGTAGAAGTATAGGGTGAACTTGGAAATATTAGCTTTGAAAAAGGGTGTTTGATCCATTAGGGTGATACATTTGGCTCACTTGTGCTTGTGGCACATTGTTGAACCATTAAAAGTATCAAAATATGAAAATTAGACCAACTATGGGGAAGGCAAGTGTTTAATTAATGGACACTTTGCCCAAAGATCATAGTTGGACATTTTAAACCTTTGAAAACCATTTCATGCTTTACATACTTTGCCATGTTTTTAAAAGTCATATGATTGCAAAATTGATTTCAAAGTTTGATATAAAATGTAGTGGTTTTCAAAACTTTTCGATTTTTATCAAAAGTCATGCATGTTTGAAATTTTATATAGATTAATATTTTTCCCTGATAGAGTATAACATTTTCAAACATGTATGCAAAATTTTACAATTTTTGAAATTTTCTGGAATTTTCTGGGAGTTTCTGAAATTCGGCAGAAAAGCTGAAATGAGTTACTGATAGCGTATCAGTTGACTGCCCCATGGGCAGTCGACTGGCACGCAGGTTTTCAGCCACTGTGAGAAATTTCAGAAATTGAAAATTCTCTCATTTGATGCCATGGGTTTTGATTGCTTGAGGCAATCATTTTGATGGTGTCAAAGGGGGAGAATATGTGGTTTAAGTTAGAATTTTGACTTAGAATGAATGTGTGGTTTAAGTTAGAATTTTGACTTAGAATGGATGGTTTAAGGTTTTCTTTCTAACTTAGAACTTGGATGTTTAAAAATGGAGAAGACATTGATTAAGGGGAGGTACCTCTTAGGTTCTGATATGTCTTATATTTTTAACATATTGCTGTTGTTAAGTGGAAACTTAACTTGGATTGTGACTAGAATTGAAAATGGGAGAAGACATAGGTTAAGGGGGAGGTTACCTCTTAGGGTTACTATGTCTCATGATTTTTCAATTGCTATGTGTTGCTATTGCTATTATGGCTGTTGTTTATCTCTAACTTAAACATATTGCCACACATCAAAAAGGGGGAGATTGTTGAGGCAATCGACCCTTAAATGATTGGAAGATCATGGTTTTGATGTATGTGTGTGAATATGTTTGAGGTTAGAGTGTTATGTTGTATTTGATGTGTGTGATTGAGTTTGCAGGACTTGGTGAATCACACATGGTGGACATATCCGAGGGACGAGAGCCGAGGGAGGAGAGCTCCAAGGGCAAGCCGGGAAGTGGACTTCAAGGGCACACGTGAAGGGTGGCATGGAGGCAAGCCAAGGGAAGGCTTGTGTGCGCATCCGAGGGACGATAGTCAGAGGAAGAGGACTCCAAGGGGCGAGCCAAGGGAGCAGACCTGAAGGCACACGCGAAGGAGAAGGTTCGGAGTGGCTGGAGCTGAGCTGTGATGCAGGACAGTCGACTGGCCCTGTGGCAGTCAACTGCCAAAACCCACAGAAAGTTTGTAGCCTCAGACCAGTCGACTGGCATTTGGGCAGTCGACTGGTATACCCCCGAAACTAGCCGTTGGCTAGCAATTAATGCTAGGCCAGTCGACTGCCCCAGGGGCAGTCGACTGGTGCGGGCTGGACAGATTGCGAGTCTGTCCTTTTCACCTATAAAAGGAGCACCTTTTTGCACGTGTATGGTACGGTTCCGTACAGTAACGAGGTGTTGCCCAACCGAAAAGTGTTCTTGCTGCCTCTCACTCAATCTACTTCATTCTGTAAAGAGGAAGATCGCCGTTGTAAAGGTTTCTCCACCTTAAGGAGATTTTCATAGTGAAAGTGGTGCTCGCAGTGTGGATCCTTGGATTAGTCACTCATCTGGGTGGATACCAAGTAAAATACTTTTGTTAGCATTGTTTCATTTTCCTTTGCATATTATTTTCGTTGCGCTAACAATTCTGTAGAGATCGAAACGATCCGAAAAAGTGCATTCACCCCCCCTCTGCACGCCTTAGACGATCCTTCAGGTTCGAGTGCTGAGTGAATTGTATTCGGGAAATCCTAGGGTTCGAGTGCTGAGGGAAATATACTCGGGAAGGGGAAACCTTAGGTTTAGAAGTGGACCAGTCGACTGGTGCCAGGGTAGTCGACTGATGAAGTCCACAGAAAGATCAGTCGACTGTCCATGGATCAGTCGACTGATGGTAGCTTAAATTTGAACGTTAAGTTGTAACGGTCGAATTTGAGTGGGACCAGTCGACTGGCCTTGGACCAGTCGACTGGTAACGGTCATTTCAGCCTAGAGCACTATTTAAAGGGTCTCGGTTTTGGCTGAGAGTTCTTGACGAAATTGACTTTGGTTAAAAGCCAATTAGTAGTCTTTGTGCTCAGAAGTGTTGTTCGGATTGTGGCGAAGTTTCTCCACCCACAAGGAGCTACACGAGCTAGCCGGAGGTCTTCCGGGGAGTCATCCACCGACGGATCGAAATCGTCCACCTTACGGACAACCGTGGAGTAGGAGCTTCATCTCCGAACCACGTAAATTGGTTTATCTTCGTAGTTGTTAGTTTTTATTATTTGTTATTCCGCTTGCGCACTAACAACGTATAGGAAGAAAACCACGATTAAAGTGGGTGATCGAGAAAGTTGCTATTCACCCCCTCTAGCAAACGAAAAGGTCCTAACAAGGAGGAGAGCCTTGCCTCTCGAGTAGTGGGTGGCACCACGACGAGACTCCTGGTTTTGGGTCCTCTCAGAGTCTCCATTGGATTTGGAGGGTGGGTCTCCCGGGACATGGGGAGGAGTTAGCGCCTTCTTGTCAGCCAACTCCCATTTGAGAGTTTGCTCATGTATCAGGTGAGCATGGTGGCTTCTATAAAAAGTCAAAGAAACATCAGTTAGTATAAATAAGCATTAACAAAGATAAGAGACATACAGAGGTCGTGGTTAAGGTTGGTAGCCTTGGATCTAATCCCAACTCTGTACAGGAGCCCTTTACAGCGGACCATATCTGGGCCATGAAACTCCATTCTGGTAAATACTCCCTTGGCTCACTGGTACCTCTGATCATACTGAAAATCACCTAGTTCCAGGATGGGAGGTAGTTCGTCTAACCATCGAGTTGGGAAAAAAGGATGCTTGCAGAGTCTGATAAAGAAGAATGTCTTCTTCCATCCCCTGTACAAGGAAGGGAGGCCACCTATGAATCTATGGCTAGCTCGGGTTATGAAGTTAAAAGCCCCTCTGGATACGAGGCTTGGGAGGAAAAAGTAATGGAAAAAATGAGAGGTGAAAGGTATCCCAAACAACTTGTACAGAAGGAACGCCCCGCTCATCTAAGTGAAGGCATTTGGAGCCATTTGTTGGAAAGGAATGTCAAATGTTTGGGATATAGACATGAAGAAAGGGGGGATTGGAAAGCGTAGTCCAAATTCTACTTAACCTAAGAAAAAATTGTAAAACCTTAGAGGAGGCTCTATGGGAGATTGATTAAGCCTGGGTACCTGAACTTCGAAATATGCCGGGATGCCGTAGGTTTCATAGGCAACTTGCAAGACTCTGGGTTTAACCTTCGATTATATGACCTCATGCCATTTTGGCTGATAGGCCTGCTCCTTCGATTTCCTTGAGGGTCCCCCCTTTCCACTCTTTCCTTTCTTTCCTTCTACCTTTCCACTCTTGCCCATGGTTCTAAGGAAGAGGTATGGATGATCAAGGAGGAAGAAGAAAAGGATGATGGACTGATAAAACTTACACTAAAAAAGACTAGCGAAAGGAGGTGGGAGTAACAAGTTCCGATGGATAGCGGTGCAAGAAGACAGATGACCATTTCTGTTGGACCTTGGATGGCTAGAGAGGGGGGTGTGAATAGCCAGACACATAAATCTTGGCTCTTTTTCATTTTTGTGATTAGGGTTAGCAGCGGAAGACAAATAGACAGAAACAAAAACCACCCAAACAAAAAGACACAGAGGGATTTACAAGGTTCGGGGTAACTTGCCCCTACTCCTTGGCGTGCCCGTGAGGTGGTCGATCCCTTGATCGTCGGCAGATCAAGCCCTGAAAATCCGGATAACACAACCTCCTTCTCAGTGGAGAAACCTCTCCACAGATAGTCTCAGAATGATATCAAACAACGCACAGAGACAAAGAAAAGGCTTACAGAGTGTGAGCACAAAAAGCGCAAAGAAGAGAACACTTCACCGAGCTCAACCCAGCACAACTCTCACGCAAGAACCTTCAGCTCTTCGTGTCTGTTTGCTGATCGACTCGCAAAGCTCTCCACTAATTCAAAGTTCTCAAGATGCAAAGTTTCAGAGTTGTTGTCTCTTCTTCGCTAGCCATCTCTTAAACCTCTGCTCATCGGCAGATCATCCCAGGCGCATCTGCAGCTCACCAGGTGCGTCTGCAACAAGCACCGTCACCAACCCACTGACCTCTACTGGGCTCAGTCCACTAAAACCTCTTCAGCCGAGCCTCAGGTCAGTCGTCAGCTTCGCCAGACAGTTGCCAGCCCACGCTAGAAGCCGTTGAATCCTGCGAATGGAAAACAAACAAATCTGACCGAAGCGAAAGTCGCCAATTGACCCTCCTTCTTGGTTTGTGTCATCCCTGTATTACCTGCACACTCATCAGAGGCTTAGCACAACAAATCAAAAAGAAATCAACAGTATCAGAAAGAAATCAGAGTGAAATCAGAAAGTCTGACAACAATTCAAATTAAAGTTATCAGACACTGATCGGTCACCTGACCGATCAGTCACCCTTCTGACTGATCAGGTCACTTCCTGATCGATCCAGTCAGGATCTGATCGGTCATGGTGACCAATCAGAGATTGGGGATCGGTCACCAGACCGATCCACCAGCTTACTGGGATTTCCGTCAGTTCCACCAGCTCCCTAACCTAATCGGTCATCCTGACCGATCAGGTTATGCCCTGATCGGTCAAGTGACCGATCATGTCACATCTGGACCGATCAGGAGTCATCCTGATCGGTCTAGGAGGACCCTGATCGGTTAGCTTGACCGATAGTGTTTATCCCTAAACTTTCTGTTCTCCTTCTGATCGTTCACCAGAACGATCAGAAGCCACACAGAATGTTTCTGTTCTCTTTCTGATCATTCACCAGAATGTTCAGACTCCCTGGATCGGTCACCAGACCGATCTATTAACAAGGGAGCTCGTGCCAACTCCTGATCGGACTCCAGACCGATCCAGCCATGACCATTTCAACCCTAAGTCCAGAGAACAGGCTCCCTTGCCTTCTCTGACTCATTCTGGTCCCGGAGAAAGAGCTCATGTGCCCTTTTCGACCAGTACACTCAATGCTCAGTCCCCCGGACCAAGACTTCGTGCCCAGCTTCACTCATCGGGACTTTGTTCAATCTAGCTTCTCTCGCTGGGGCCTGGCTTCACTCACCAGGGTTTCCTTCACCTAGCTTCACTCGCTAGGACCCGGCTTTACTCACCGGGGTTTCCTTCCACCTAGCTTCACTCACTAGGACCCGGCTTCACTCACCGGGGTTTCCGTCACCCGGCTTCACTCACCAGGACCCAGCTTCACTCACCGGGGTTTCCGTCACCCAGCTTCACTCACCGGGATTCGTGCCCAGTCCCCGACCAGGACTTAAGCCAAACTTATCTTACTCACCTAAACTTAAATTGGTGTCAATACCAAAACAACAATCAAGTCAGACTACATCAACAATTTCCCCCTTTTTGTTGTTTGACAACCCGATTCTAAGTTTAGGTATTAGCAATCAATCGACATCAAATTTCACTATTGCAAGGGAATCAGAGTCCTCCCCCTACAATAATTATATTCGTGATAACCCTAAACTCAACTAACCATCCTCTCCCCCTTTGTCAAACACCGAAAAGGGTCTGGTCTGGTTGTTAAGTTTAAAACAACTCCCCCTAAAACGAGGGTCTCCCCCAAAACAAACAAGAAATAATAAGTGAAAGCATATGAAAAAATATATCAAGACAAGATATACATATGCATCATATGAAAGTAATGGACTATAGAAAATGACATAATGATCACCAAACAAAAGAAAATCCATCATAATGTCATCACACAAAGTCATGGAATAGTAGTCATAATCAGAATACAACTAAAAATATCACTACTGATCGGCGGGATCATCAGACTGTATCGGGTCGAATTCAGTGTCATCGACAGGTAAGAAGCTCCCCGGAGCAGTGCTGCTAGATGGCGAAAATCCAAGAAATGTCTGCGGTGGCTGATGACCATCCATCCAAGCGCACCACTCAGCAAACATATCACGCTGATCAGCACGCATCTCAGAAATCTCGGCACGGAGCTCCTGCTGAAACTCCTGCTGAAACTCCTGCTGCCCGAGCTCTATCAAGTGTAATCGGTGGTCCATAGTCTGCTCGAGCTCGGCGATCTGCCATCTGAGATTTGGATCCGCCTCGTAGTAGTCCTCTGCTGCAGCGGGCGCATCCTGATGTACAGCTGGAGCTGCTGCTACTTGAATATGTGCCGCCCGTGGGAGCTCCCCTAGACCCCTCCCATCCTTCCACCTAAGGTCATGAGGATCGGCAATAATGCCAGACTTGGCAAACGCACGTCTCCCAAGTCTACAGTCTTGCCGAACCATCGGCACAGTCCTGCCTTTGGAACATCAATACTGACTGACTGGAGCCAGTCAGTAATAATGTGGCCGAAGGGCATATAAACTCTACGACGCTTGGTCTGACTATAGTTGATAATGGAATAAAAGATAGTCGTCATGATGTCAAAGTCTAGCTGCCGATGCATCCCGTAGAGCATCATGCAGTGATAAGGACGGATCTCTGCTAGGGGTTTTGAAGTAATAGGCAGAAGGCAGTTGGTGATAATCTTAAAAAGGATATAATCAACTGGGGATAGTCGGAGCGCAGCAAAAGTGGGGAAGTCACCGGCAAGCTCATTGAGGCCATCCGGCCTGGGATGACCGAAAAAGTACTCGTAGATAAAATCAGGGGTGACTTCATTGAATGGAGCTGGTATGGGGTTTGGAAGACAAGGGTAGAGCGGAAAGTCATTATCCGATTGTCGACACGCTAGGTACTCAGAGAAAATGGTGTAATTAAAATCGAGGTTGGTTCGGGCGACTCGGGTGGTATACCCCGTACCACCGTCACTAACAAGGTTATTATAGAATTCTGAAACTAAATCAATATTGATTTCCCGCTCAAGACAAAGTATTCCCGCTCAAGACAAAGTATTGATTCCAGATCATAATACTCTATAATCTGTTTCACTAATGGACAGTGTTCATATACAAATGATTTGTCCACAGATCGACAGGGGAGGAATTTGAAGGTACTAATTTGGAAGGCTTGTTCGAAATGTGCATTGGGAAATCTTGAACTGGAGGATGGTTGAGGTCTGGAAGGTTGGGTAGATCTAGATGATGAAGGAGCTTTGGACCTTGAGGTTCCCTCAACAGGTGTCTTCTCCTTGGTAGACTTCCTAAATGTTGGAAATAGGTCACGACACAAAATTTGGGTTATGGCACAAAATTTGGGTTACGGCACAAAGTTGGATCACGACACAAAGAAAATAATTTGATCAAGTGAGGTTAAGGTTACGACAATCGCACAACTAAAATAACAATTCGAGTAGGATTTGAGTTTACGGGCACGACACAAGGAGATGAAACATACTGATTAGTTCCCAAAATCACAAATTATGAAACAAATAGAAAAGGAAAACCCTAAAACCACAAGAATCAAACTTACTTGGGAGCCATGAAGTTACGCAAGTGAGGAAGATGCAAAGAATGGAGCTCATAGAGATCTCGCAGAGGGCTTCACAGAGAACTCACAGATGGCTCGCAGAGGACTCGTAGAGGGCTCGCAAGGATTTGCGCAGGAGAAAAAGCTTGCGACCTCAAGATTGCGCAGGAGATAGAAAGCTTACGGGAGAGAAGCTCAAAAGCTTGCGGAGGAAAAGAGAGAGCTCACAAGAGGGAACTTCAGAGAAGACTTGCACACTCAAAGAACTCACAGAGAGGGAGAGGAAGGTGAAGTTCGGGCGTCTAGGGTTGGGAGAAATGAGGGTTTGAGTGATTTAATAGGTTGGTGGACCGATCACCAACCGAATTAAATGTTGCTGATCGGATCGACCGTCCGATCCAGAGTATCCAGACCGATCAGAAGACCTCTTGATCGGTCAGATTGGGTTCTGATCGGTCTACGTGACCAATCAGGGAAGTCCCTGATCGGTCTGCCGATCAATCAGAGAACCAGACAGAGAGATTTTGTGATCCTTCTGATTGGTCTGTGGACCGATCAACCCAACTCCTGATCGATCACCATGATCGATCAGGGAGGTCCTTGATCGGTCTGTAGATCGATTAGGGAACTGAACAGAGAGTTCTGATAGCTTTCTGATCGGTCTGTGGACCGATCAGGAGGATGGCCTGATCGATCTATGGACCGATCAGGAGGTTGATCAGTGGACTCATCCTTGATCGTTCTCCTTGACCGATCAGGATGAGTCCTGATCGGTCGGTGGACCGATCAGGTTCGATACAGAGGGTTTTGGACGATTTGAGAGGTGACTCTGATCGGTCTATAGACTTATCAGATTTCAGTGGAGTTTCTGAAACTCCCGATACGCTCCAAAAATTCTCGTTTCAAACACCCCTTTCAAATTCTTCTGATATGATCAGATGTAATTTCTTTAAACTTGGAGGTGTTCTCGTAACTATAGTCTATTCCTTAACAAGAATCACGAATCCTTATGAATTTACAACCTTTCTGTTGTAAAAACAATGCTCCAACCAAGTGAAGTCAAATTCAATCAGAATATCCAACCAATTGAAATCAAGTTTGTATCAAAAACAAAACTCTAATCAAGTTTCCTTGATTGGAATGTCCAAGTATGTTCTTGGAACCAAATATACATGTATTATGCATTGGTTTTCCCCATACTTGGTCAAATTAATGATTTTTGTCTCTTCAACCTAATTGCTCAAGGGATGCATGAACATTTTGAGTAAGTAGGTTGATTCTAACATCTCACCCCATTTCTAGCAATTAAAAATATTTTGTTAACCCTTATAGTGTTTGTGAGATGTCCCCTTGCCCAACAATTTGAAATGATTATGAAGAGTTTTTACAATCCTATTCAGCATGACACATTCCCAACTTCCTCCTTAAGAAACTAAATTCATTTTCGGGGAGTGGTTTAGTGAAAATGTCAGCTAGATTCGATTTTGACTCCACATGTGAGAGTACAATATCTCCTCTAGCAACATGATCCCTACTGAACTGGTGACGCACTTCAATGTGTTTGGTCCTTGAATGATGGACTGGATTCTTTGTAAGGTTTATTGTGCTTATGTTGTCACATAACACTTGCACACCTTTATAAGACAATCCATAGTCTTCTAATGTGTGTATCATCCACAACAATTGTGATACACTCTCTCCCATGACGATATACTCCGCCTCGGTCGTGGAGAGAGCAACACAATGTTGCTTCCGACTTGACCAACTTACTAAAGATGATCCTAAAATTTGGCAACCCCTACTTGTGCTTTCCGATCCAACTTGCACCCCGCATAGTCGGAATCGGTATAGCCAATCAAGTCAAACGACTCTGTACGGGGTACCAAAGACCAACTCCAATTGTGCCCTTAAGGGATCTCAAAATTCTCTTTACAGCAATTAAATGAGATTCCTTGGCACAAACTTGGTATCTAGCGCACATGCCCACAGCAAAAAGATTATCCGGATGACTAGCTGTGAGGTATAACAAACTACCTATCATACTTCGATATTGGGTTAGGACAACGGGCTTCCCACTCTCATCATTGTCTAACCTCGTGTTTGTCGCCATAGGAGTGGTTACCTCTTTAGAGTCACTCATGTTGAATTTTTTGAGCATCTCTTGAGTATATTTAGATTGATACACATGGATTCCATCTCGGGTTTGTTTGATCTCAAGTCCAAGGAAGAAAGTCAATTCTCCCACTAGACTCATCTCAAATTTACTCTCCATGTGTCCAATAAACTCATTCAAATAACCCTTGTTGTTGGAGCTACAAATTATGTCATCGAGATAGACTTGGGTTACAAATATGTTGTCACCATCTCTTCGTAGAAATAATGTAGGGTCTATTTGTCCTCTCACGAAGCCTTTTTCAATTAAAAATGTCGACAACCGCTCATACCAAGCACGAGGTGCTTGTTTAAGGCCGTAAAGAGCCTTCTTGTGCTTAAACACGTGGTTTGGAAATTCGGAATTTTCAAACCCCGGAGGTTGTTCAACATAAACCTCTTCTCTAATGAAACCATTTAAGAAGGCCGATTTAACATCCATTTGATAGAGTTTGAAACCTCTATGTGCTGCAAAAGCAAGCATCAACCGAATGTATTCTAATCATGCCACGGGAGCATAGGTCTTATCGTAATCAAGGCCTTCAACTTGACTATAGCCCTTGGCTACTAAGCGTGCCTTATTTCTTACAATTTCTCCCTTATGGCTCAATTTATTTTTGAAGACCCATTTGGTTTCAATAATTGTGGTCTTCTTAGGTCTAGGAACTAAATCCCAAACTTGACTTCTCTCAAATTGACCTAACTTGTCTTGTATAGCGATAATCCAATCGGGATCATGCAATACCTCATCAACTACTCTAGGTTCAATTTTAGATATCAAAGCAACATCATTAGTCTCATTCCTAAAGAATGATCTAGTTCTAACCCCATGATGGATATCTCTAACAATTTGGTCTTGGGGATGACTAGAGGCTAACCTAGTTTGCCTTGGTGTTGGAAGTGCTTCCTGGATGGTCTCACTAGACATAGGCTCAGACTCAGGGTCTGGCTAAGCTCCATGTTGTCTAGGTTCACCATCATCGGATTCATCCGCAACATCTCCAACACTCGGACTCTCATCCAAACCAGTCTCCTAAGTTCGAATTGAACTGCCTCTACTTCTTCTGATTGATCAATTGCTTTTGGGATCTTCTAAAAATGACATCAGAAGATTCTTCAACTAATCTAGATTTCTTGTTGTAGACTCGGTAAGCCTTGCTGACAAGGGAATACCCGACCAGTATCCCTTCATCAGCTTTCGCTGTGAACTTCCCAAGGTGATCCTTGGTGTTTATAATGAACACCTTACACCCAAACACCCGGAGATGTTTAACTGTAGGTGGTTTTCCAAACCAAAGTTCGTGAGGAGTCTTCCCTAAAAACCTATGAATGAGGACCCGATTTTGCACATAGCAAGCTGTGTTCACAGCTTCAGCCCATAAGTAGCTCGATAAAGAGTACTCATTAAGCACACTTTATGCAGCCTCTTGTAAGACTCGGTTGTTTCTCTCTACAACACCATTTTGTTGTGGTGTTCTAGGAGTAGAGAACTCATGTCTATATCCTTTTTCTTGACAAAATTCTTAAAACCTATGATTTTAAAATTCTCCTCCATGATCACTCTTAATTGTTTTAATTATTGTAGATGTTTCATTTTCAATTCTTCTATAAAAAGAAATAAAAATATCTAGAGTTTGATCCTTATATTTTAGAAAATAAGTCCAAGTATATCTAGTATAGTCATCAATGATTATAAAGCAATACCTACTACCATTCAATGAGACAATTATACTACAATCAAATAAATCCATATGTAGTAAATCTAAAGCGGTAGAGGTACTTACAGTGCTTTTACTTTTGTGGGATGCTTTTGTTTGCTTACCCATTTGACACACATCACATAGCTTCTCCTTTTCGTATTTGATGCTTGGTAACCCACGGACAAGTCCCTTGTTGGCCAATTTTAGGATATTCTTCATGTTCACATGTGCCAACCGCCGGTGCCAAAGCCAAGACTCTTCTTCTTTGGACATGAAACACTTAATAGAAGCATTAATAGCACTTTTAAATGAAACTTGATAAATATTGTCTATTCTTGTGCCTACTAGTACCGTGTCAAGTGTGTCATTTTGTCTAACTAGACAATGACTTGGATGAAATTCAATTGTGTAACCCGCATCACACAATTGATTGACACTTAGGAGATTGAAAGTCATCCCCTTAACTAGAAGGACATTTTTGATTCTAAGACATTCGGATATTTGAATGTCTCCTATCCCTACAACCTCAAGACTACCATTATTACCAAATGATACATTACCTCTACTTTTGCTTTGTAGGGTAGTGAACAGTGATCTATCCCCGATCATGTGTTTAGAGCACCCACTATCAACAAACCAAGTTGATAGATGCTCCCCCTCAATCAATGCCTATATAATACGAAAAATGGAAGATTTAGGTACCCAAACCTTGGGACCCAGTGCATCTACAATGCAAGATTTAGGCACCCATGCCTTGATCACTTTCTTTTGAACCCTAAAAACCTTGGATGATCTAACATGGGTTCTTGACATCAATGAGACAAAGGTTGGTTCTTTAGGTCGGTAACCTATACCGGCCTTGTTGTAAACCGCTCTTTGAGCATTTAGGATCATGTCCAAAGTCTTGGAGCTAGTTAAGAATTTCTCAAGAAGACTCTTGAGTTTCTCAACTTCACTCTTCAAGGCTTTGTTCTCATCCTCTAGGACTTCAACATGTAAGTCATCAATATCCTCATCCTTAGAGGATCTTAATTGCTCTACTTCTACTTTTAACGACTTCACTTTTTCCTTAGACTTCTTTAACAAATTAGTTAAGCATGCAATGGTTCTATAGCATTTATCTAATTCAGGAGAGATTACCTCTTTATCATCCGAAGATGATGAAGCTGCGGTTGAAGCGTCCCTTGATTCGTCACTGCTCTCCATGTCTTCTATGGCCATGAGAGCTACATGGTGAGTGCTCTTCTCCTCCATTTCCTCCTCGGATGAACTGGATGAAGACTCATCCCATGTGGCCTTCAATGCCTTCTTCTTCCTTTTTGATTTCTCCTCCTTCTTCTTTAGTTTTGGATATTCATTCTTATAATGCCCCTTTTTGCTACACTCATAACATGTGACGTTAGATTTATCAGCTTTAACTTCACTCGTGTTACATTTCCCTTTGTATCGTCGGCTCTTCCTCATCATCCTTCTCACGAAGTTAGCCATCTCGGATGATGAAGACTCGCTTCCATCCTCCTCGGATTTGGATGAAGAAGATGAGACCTCCTTCTCCTTCTTCTTTTCTTTCTTCTTCTTTGTCTTGTCCCCTGCCACAAGAGCAATCCCCTTCTCCTTGGGGCCTTTGTTAGCGATCTCGTATAATTCCATTTCACAAAATAAGTCATCTATCTTAACAATAGGCAAGTCCTTGGATACGTTGTAGGCATCCACCATAGATGACAACAAAGCATTCCTAGGAAAGGATTTAAGAACATACCTTATGAGGTCGCGATTCTCGACATTTTCATCAATGGAATGTAACCCATTGAGAATCTCCCTGGATCTACCATGAAGTTCACTTACCGTTTCACTTTCCTTCATGGAGAGGTTTTGGAGTTGGTTGAGGAAAAGGTCCCTCTTTGCTATTCGTGAGTCACGGGTGCCTTCATGAATCTCAATGAGCTTGTTCCATAGGTCCTTGGCACTGGTGAAGGGACCAACTTTGATCAACTGCTCCTTGGTCATCCCACACTGCAGGGTGACCAACGCCTTTGCATCAGCTTCTCCTTTCCGGGTTTGCTCGGCTGACCATCTTGATGAGTCCAGCTCTTTTCCCTCAGCATCTTTTGGAGGGGTGAAACCCTCCTTCACAGAGAACCATATGTTGGAACTTGGATGGCTAGAGAGGAGGGGGGGTGAATGTAGCCAGACACCGAAACGTAGCACTTTTGAATTTTCTGCACTCAAAATGTCAGTAGCATAGCGGAAGCAAAGGAAAAATAGAGTTGCAGAATTTAAGCCCTAAGCTAAAAACAAACACAAGAACGCTAACAAGAGGATTTACAAGGTTCGGGGATAACTTGCCCCTACTCCTTGGCATGCGCTTAAGGTGGGCGATTCCTTGATCGTTGGTAGATCAAGCCCCGGAAAATCTGGATAGTAAGCAACCTCCTTCTCGGTGGAGTAACCTCTCCACAGCGTTTCAACAGAGATAAAGTTTTAAGCACAATGAAACACAAGAAGGATCTTACAGAGCACTTAGGACAGCAAGAACCCAAGCAAACTTCTCACCGAGTTCCACCCAGCGCAGATCTCACGCAAGAACTCCCTTCTTCGTGTCTTCTCGCTGATAGACTCGCTAAGCTTCCTGGTTCTTCTTCCAAATGCTCAAGTAACAGAGGTTGCTCAAGACAGTAGAGTAATCGTAGTTGCTTGCTCAAGATGATGGAACAACAGATCGCACAAGCACAAACCAAGAGTTGTCGCAAGAAGTCTGTTCAGCAAAGAACTACTCAGCTCTTCTCCGCTACCCAGCTTAACCAGCTTCCATCGCCAGGTCAACCGTTCCTCTGCAGCAGCTCCCAGCTGCTCTCCTGCAACAACCAGCTATCCCTGACCTCTTCTGAACTCACTGAATCCCTTCCAGTCGAGCCCCAGGTCATCAGCTCCTCAACCGTTGCAGCTCACTCCAGAGAACGTTGCAACCTGCTGAAACAAACAGCCAAAACTACTGTAGCGAAAACCTTCTTTTGACTTCCCTTGGATGATCCCTGAGTCACCTGCACACTTAGTAGCACATTAGGGCAGCAAATCAACATAAGATCAAAGCATCAGAACATATCAGTGGAGTATCAGTGGTGATCGGAAGTGTTCAGAGCGCGATCAGAATGCTTGACAGCGCGTTTGAATTAAAGTGATCAGTCACCGGACCGATCAGAGAGCCTCCTGATCGGTCACCAGACCGATCAGGGTGGGTTCAGACCGATCAGGCTCCATCCTGATCGGTCCCTGATAAGCACCATTTTATTGATTATTTTAATTGCTAAAATTCATGTTTGACCCATGTTTTTATTGCTTAATTATGATTTTACCCTAGGTTTTGGAACTTTATCTTATTTTGGACTTAATTGCAAAATTACACATTTTTTGGGTTATTTGGCCACTAATTTTTTGATATATTTTTGTAGGCATGAAAGGATCCTGGACCTAGGGCATACTGGGTCAAACTTGAGTCGGATGTGAACCGGATCAAATTATCAAGCCTACGATTAATCCGGGCCGTCCGATTCAAGAGCGGCTAGATCTGAGCCATCCGGGACGATCTGAAGCAATTCGAGCTAGGATTAGGGTTGATCAAGCTCTATGATCAAGATCTGAAGGTTTCATCCCAATCAGAGCTAAATCAACCGTTGGATCAAGCAAGGAGGGCTCTAGAGCGTCCATTCACAGATAGAGTTGATCTGGACCATCCGTTGCACATCTGGAGAATCCGAGCTACCACAAGGCAGATCCTGACCCCAGATCATCATCATAAAAGTTTGGCTCAAATCAGACCAAGATCTACCGTTGGATCTCCTCCGATCAATCTGAGCCGTCCATTTGTTACTATTTAATCAAAAACACGCAGCAGTTCTCAGCGTCGCGTCTCCGCCGCACTGTTCATCTTCTTCGAGTTCTTCATTCCTTTAGCTAGTTTCTTCAATTTAAGGGGCGCGACCACTCAATCTCGACCTCGGATCAAGTTTTGGATCATTGGATGAAGCTTCTTTGAAGAATTCAGCTCCATTTGCGCCGGAACAGGGATTGCTTGAGGGTTTCGGCAATTCCTCAGTTCGATCACTGATTTCTCACCCACAAACCATTTCCGAGCTTCTGAGCAGCTTGTAGGGGTTCTCAGGTGGTCTCAGAAGCTTCCCAAATCATCATCGCAGCCTTATCAACTGAGATAGAGTGAATCGGATTGAAATTTCCAGCTTCGCGCAGATTGGAGCAGAATCAACTTCAGAAATGGTTTTCCATTGATTTGCTGAGCCTAGGGGTTCGAAGCCAGCTCTTGCTTGACGACCAAGAAGAATTTGAGCTTAGGGAGTGATTGAGTTTAGATTTCTTTGGTTAAATTCGTTTGATTAGCTGTAATTTCAATTACTGCTGTAGTTTAGTTTCTGTTGTAATTTCAGATTGGTTAACTTGGTTTATTTCATTGTTTCTGCTTAATCTAGCTTTAATCCTTCAAGTTGAGTAGTTTAGGAACCTATCTAGTGGATAGTTGTGTTTAATTTCAGTTAATGTTAGTTAAATTCCGTGCGTGCCAATTTATTGCTGCGTATCAGCATCCTTAGTGTCTGAAATTTTCCAGCTTTCTTGTTGCGAGCCAGTTAATTTCTGATTCTTTTTGCAAGTTCTTTTCAATTCAGTTGAGTTACTTTAATTGCTGCTATTGAAACCAACATTTAGTTTCCAGATTTTGTTTCGGCACAATGATTCCTGCATTCAAATTTTGTGCGGCACAATTCCTGCACATCATTGTTTAATTTGTTTCAGCAAATTCAGCATTAAGCCTGCACGATTTTGCCAGTTGTATCTTCTGGATTCCATGCCAAGTAACTCTAGTTTCTAGATTCAGATTAGTGAATCAAGTTCAGCTTGTATCTGTCAGATTTTCACTTAATTCATCTCTGCATATGTTCTGCACTTCCTGCACATGTAGGAATTCAGTTTCAATTAGCATATCAGTGCCATTTCGTATCAGTTCAATTGTGTATTGTGTATCAATTGGCAACTGTTAGTCTCGGCTCTTGATTCGTCGCTGCGTCACTGCCTTCGATTGTTTAGATCCATGCATATTCATCTCTGTTTTCGAATTACTGCAATCGAACCAGTTTTTCTACATATCCATTTCTGAAAATTGCTTCAGATTCATTCATTTCTGCAGTGTTTAGCTTAGCACTTTTGAGTTTTATGTCAGCAAACCTAGTTTGTTTTCTGAACCTAAACTGAATATTGGATTGGAGCATTTCAATTCATTTGCTTTGTTTGTTATGAATTCTATGCTGTCCTGCGTTTAGATTGGTAATTCTGAAAGTTTGCATCAAGTTGAATTCTACACATCAAGCTCAACTTTTGAATGGGTTTTGCACATCAAATTCTGCATTTCGAATTCTGCACATGAAAGCAGTGACTTCACAGGCTTGACTCCCTGAATTTTGGTATCAAGAAAAGCCTTCGCACAGTTATGTATCAGTCCATCTTTAAGTTTCGGTTTGAGTGGGAAGTTTTAAGCTTAAATCAGTTTGGTAGGGTGCTCTTGCATTTGAAATCAGAGTTGTTCAATTTCCAGAACTTGTAAGTGCTCTGATCAGATTTTCATAGACTGAGCCATTACTTGCCATCACATTGGTTGGTTTAATAGCGTGTCTTCCTTCATTTTCATTGCCATTTCATTTCCGATTGCAAACCCAAACCCAATCACATTCGAAACCCAAATTCACAAACGACACCTAAATACGAGCTTGAATCGAACAACGTCAACTAGCCCCGAGAAAAATACGACCTGTGGCCCCTATATTACATTTTCATACTTTTGATTGTAAAAGGGTTTCCAGCATTCATTCATTCACATCTAAATTTGGAGGACGCACATTCGTGACAGTATATTTTGGGTCCGTCAAATTTTTGGCGCCGTTGCCGGGGAAGCAACTAGTTGATTTGTTTGATTTTTGCTTGTATACTTTTTGATATATCATTGGGTTCTATTTTTTGTTGCTTATTCTTTTGTATACGGGTACTGCCATTTTTCTTGTTTGTTTTGTGACAGGGGTGCAGGTTCAAAATGTTTTCATCCACTTATCAGCAGCCGTGTCCACACTTTCAGCAGACCCAGCAAGAATTCCAACAGCCCTATTCTAATTTCCAGCAACCAAATCAGTTTTTGCAGCCACCACAACAATTTCAACCGGATTTTCAGCCAATTCAACCAATTTTCCAGAATTTTCAGCAAGGGCAACCTTTCCAAAATTTTCAGCCATGGCAACAAGAATTTCAGCCCACTCAACTTCAGTATTCACCACCACAAATTCAACCTCAGATACAAGAATTCCAGGGCTACAATTTTCAGCAATTTCCACCAAGTGGTGAACCAACTTTTCAACAGTTTAATCAGTCTGTTCAACCAGTTGATCAAACCCCACAGTCTCAATTTTATCAAATGTGTCAACAAGAGCTTCAAAACATCGAAAGGCAAATGAAACAAGTGGCTAATGATTTGAATCAGATAAAAGCCCAAAGAGCAGAACAATTAGCTTCTCAAGCTATTTTTAATTCTGAGAGCCCCGGAGTTGGTTTTATATCAGTTCAAGGTGACCCTAGTGCATGGCAAAGTCCTTCTTCAATTAATCCTGCAAATTTAGTAGAAGAAGAAGAAGAAGAATACATTAAAGTCTGGGCACCTACAGCATGCATCCCTTCGGAGACTCCTATTCAAAATCCAATTCCAAATTTTTCAACTCCAGAAGAAGAAATTGAAGCTCCACAGGACCATTCTAGTCTTTTGTTTTCTGATGATTGCATTATTGATGATCCTAATTTTTCTGACACTGTCGTTGCAGATATTACAGGAGAAGCATGCAGAGGAGATGATTCCATAGGTGTAGGGGATTGCACTAAGCCCCAGGGACCACCACAAGATTTAGATGATGAACCAGAAAGTGTAGGGACTTGCATAGTGGAAGTAAGCACCCAAGGATCACCAGTTGATTGTCCACCAGAGCCTGAGGCTGAAGAGGAGCATGTACTTGACCAGGAGGAGACCATAGATACATCTACTATTATAGAACCTTCAGGTATTATCCAGCATGCTCAGGTAAGTATTTCTCCTCTTTGTTCAGAAAAATGCAGTGAGGTACCTAGTACTGATTTTATTGATTCTGATGAGTTTATAGATATACCTTGTGTAGAAATTGTTTGTGAAAATCCAATAGAGGTACCAAACATTGATTTCATTGATCGTACTGCATTACTTGATACATCTCTTGCTATGGATAGTGAAATAATTTTAGAGGCACCCATAATTGATGTAGTTTGTTATGATGAATCTTTAGATACATCTTTTGTGAATATGGATAGTGAAATTTTTTTAGAAGTGCCTGAATTCGATGTTATTTATTTTGATGAATCTCTTGTTATGTCTTATGCTGAAAATGAATGTGAAAAACTTATGGAGATATCTGATATTGATTTGATTGGCTGTGACACATTGCATGATACATTCTTGATAGGAAATGATTGTGAAATTTCTATTGATTTGCCAGAAATTGATTCCTTTATTTGTGATGAGTTCCTGGACGCAAATTTTGTAGGAAATGATTTTGAAAATTTCATTGATATACCAGAATTTGATTTAATTGGACATGATGCAGTTTTGGATTCATTTTATGCAGAGACTGATATCATTATATTTCTTTCTGACCCTGAACGCTTGAGAGAGGTATTACATTATTTTGCAGGGTCCAGAAGACTTCAGGAGTGGGTGCTCCAACTGAACAGACTTCAGCCTCCTGGAGGGACTTCTGAAGGGCATCAAGAAGGAGGAGATGATCTTACTTTAATTAAAAGCACTCCACCCCTTGAATGGCTCTTGAACCTGAATCGCCTTCGGCCACCTGAACAAAATATTGTGAAATTCAAGTGTGGGGGAGCCCGAATTCACTCAGCCACCCATGTTCCTCCATTACCACGATGGAGGCTACTTCTGGATAGACTCCGCCCACCCGAATAAAGGGGAGTTTATTTTTCTTGCATTTTCTTTTATCGCATTTTTCACTTTTATGTTTTCTAGAGTAAATTGAATAAATAGACATTGTAAATACCATGTTTTTTTCTTTTAGCATTTTTTCTTTCATGACTAGGAATAAATGTATCCCTCTAGGTTATCTTATTGTCATTTTAGAGTCTTTTGAAAATAAATTAAATTTGGTTGTTATAACTTAGGATTTGAGCTAATGGATGAAATCTTGGATGCTTGAGTACTACTTTGCTTTAGATGCTTGATTGAGGATTTGAGATGGATTATTTTTACCTAGTGAGGTTTAGCCTTGTATTTGTGAGACATACATGTTATTGTACTCTAGAACTTGCTTAGGTTCTTTCAAAACCATATTTCAATGATTGGATCACATCTATAGAGAATAATCCATTTGTTTTCCTTTCCATATCAATTTTGGCAAAAATCATGTTCATTCCATTTTTCTTTACTTATTTCCTACTCTTACCCTCACTTTTCTTTGGACTTGTTGTTTGATTTGTTTCTAATGTTATTTTGCCCGAGACGGACAAAGATTTAAGTGTGGGGGAGTGACTAGTGATAGGGAAGCAATTTTTATCAAAGAGCATCATCATTTCGAAAAGAAAAATTTTTTTTCATGTGCCAAGTGAGTTTAGTTTGGTATCAAGATCAAGCAAGAAGAAGTGGTTAACGATGGAAATCAATTGAACCATTTAGATTCTTGAGCATCAATTGGAGACCCAAGAAGCTGTGCCAAGACAACAATCTGAAATGAAAAAAAAAATTGGCACATCAAAAGCAATGAAAAAAAAAAGAGTTGGTGCCAAGCAAGAAAAAAATTTCTGTGAAGCATGATTTGATCAGAATTACTCACAATTGCAGTTGTATTCTGTTCGAAAAACTCAGAACCATATGCTAGAAGCTAAATCTCAGCTGTACAAAGTCGGAATGTCTGAATAAGGGCTGAACAAAAGCTGAACACAAAGGAAAAAAATCAGTGTTAGCAGTTTTTGGTGCAGTTTGTATCAAGATGAGCTGAATTTCGGGTTTTCAAGGCTGTGAATCAAGGAATGAGGCACATGAATGTATAAAGTGAAAGGAAATGAAAGAAAAGTGCTGATCAAAATGCAGTAAAAGCAGAGATTACAATGCAGTGGAGGGATTTTCGAAATTGCAGTGAAGGAAGTGGTTGAAATTCAAATGTTGATCAGAATTTTCGAGAGGAACAATTTACATTTTCCACCACTATATGATGTATTTACTTTGAGAAATCAGAGAATGGAAAGACTGAGGTACTTGCATAGAGCTGAAAACTGAAACAGAAAACATGATGCAATCAAAATGTGCCAAAAGTGAAGGGTATCAAGAGTAGTTGCAAGAGTTAGTGAAGGATGGATGTGAGCATCAAATTTTTGTTCCGAATTGTTATTTGAAGACTCAAGCTCTCTGATACAATCTCTGATCTAAATGTGCTCTATTGTAATACTTGAGAGCAGAAAAGAAAAAAAAAAGAAGGAGAAAATAGTTTGAAGAAGAAAAAAAATTGTGAAGCAAATTCTTTAATTGAGTTGTTTAAACTCTCCGCTACCATTTGATTGCTAGATGGATTGGAAATGATTCTGAGAAGGACTTGGAAGCTGAGCATGTCATGATTGAAAAAAAAATGAGACCAAAGGCAGAAAGTCGACAGCTGAACAAAAGTCGACAGCTGAACAAAAAGAAGAGAAATCAGAAAAAAAAAGAGAAACAAAACAAGTGGCATCCAACTTGAGTTTTGGCACCATGAATTAGTGAAGATTTTTTCTCATCCGATTCCAAGCCTTGCATTACTACATTCTGAATTCACTAGAGAGAAAGAAAGAAAGAAAAAAATCTGAGAAAAGAGTGAAAGAAGCAAGGTTGGCACAAAAATTGGCAAACTTGGCACATTAGACCAAGGAAGGGTTTTTCATTCAATTCAAAGGCAATTATTCAAGATTAACTCCACCACATTTGTGATATCATTAGAGGACTGTTAAGATAGGGCAAAGCACATTGGAAATATTTTTGAGCAACCAAGTCCTCTACTCCATCAATTTTTCCATTTCCTTGATTTTTATTCCATTTCTCACCATTTTTCATGTTTCCATTTGTTTTTATAGTTGTTGATCCTAATCATGAATAATGGTGGAGATTAGATAATAAGCAAGCCTATGGTAGTGCAAGAAGCATGTGTGAGAGTGAGCTCCACTCCCATCATCAACTTAGAACTTAAGGAGAGAGCCACCAAAACTTCCCATGAAAGGCTAGTGATTTAAATTCATCTCAATGACTCATGATAGATGAAAAGGCTAAGTTGTTGATTTAAGGACAAGATACTAATCCATAGAGCTTAGATTTATGAGAATTGACAACCTTAGGTAATTTCTTTTCATTTGTTTCTAATTATGCTTAAGAGAGCCTAAGGGATACTTACTTAGTTGTTTCGCGAGACGCTCAAGGTTAAGTGTGGGGGAGTTGATAAGCACCATTTTATTGATTATTTTAATTGCTAAAATCCATGTTTGACCCATGTTTTTATTGCTTAATTATGATTTTACCCTAGGTTTTGGAACTTTATCTTATTTTGGACTTAATTGCAAAATTACACATTTTTTTGGGTTATTTGGCCACTAATTTTCTGATATATTTTTGTAGGCATGAAAGGATCCTGGACCTAGGGCATACTGGGTCAAACTTGAGTCGGATGTGAACCGGATCGAATTATCAAGCCTACGATTAATCCGGGCCGTCCGATTCAAGAGCGGCTAGATCTGAGCCATCCGGGACGATCTGAAGCAATCGAGCTAGGTTAGGGTTGATCAAGCTCTATGATCAAGATCTGAAGGTTTCATCCCAATCAGAGCTAATCAACCGTTGGATCAAGCAAGGAGGGCTCTAGAGCGTCCATTCACAGATAGAGTTGATCTGGACCATCCGTTGCACATCTGGAGGATCCGAGCTACCACAAGGCAGATCCTGACCCCAGATCATCATCATAAAAGTTTGGCTCAAATCAGATCAAGATCTACCGTTGGATCTCCTCCAATCAATCTGAGCCGTCCAATTCTAATTACTTAAGAAAGCAGCAGCTGTTCTTCGTCGCGTCTCCGCCGCACTGTTCATCTTCTTCGAGTTCTTCATTCCTTTAGCTAGTTTCTTCAATTTAAGGGGCGCGACCACTCAATCTCGACCTCGGATCAAGTTTTGGATCATTGGATGAAGCTTCTTTGAAGAATTCAGCTCCATTTGCGCCGGAACAGGGATTGCTTGAGGGTTTCGGCAATTCCTCAGTTCGATCACTGATTTCTCACCCACAAACCATTTCCGAGCTTCTGAGCAGCTTGTAGGGGTTCTCAGGTGGTCTCAGAAGCTTCCCAAATCATCATCGCAGCCTCATCAACTGAGATAGAGTGAATCGGATTGAAATTTCCAGCTTCGCGCAGATTGGAGCAGAATCAACTTCAGAAATGGTTTTCCATTGATTTGCTGAGCCTAGGGGTTCGAAGCCAGCTCTTGCTTGACGACCAAGAAGAATTTGAGCTTAGGGAGTGATTGAGTTTAGATTTCTTTGGTTAAATTCGTTTGATTAGCTGTAATTTCAATTACTGCTGTAGTTTAGTTTCTGTTGTAATTTCAGATTGGTTAACTTGGTTTATTTCATTGTTTCTGCTTAATCTAGCTTTAATCCTTCAAGTTGAGTAGTTTAGGAACCTATCTAGTGGATAGTTGTGTTTAATTTCAGTTAATGTTAGTTAAATTCCGTGCGTGCCAATTTATTGCTGCGTATCAGCATCCTTAGTGTCTGAAATTTTCCAGCTTTCTTGTTGCGAGCCAGTTAATTTCTGATTCTTTTTGCAAGTTCTTTTCAATTCAGTTGAGTTACTTTAATTGCTGCTATTGAAACCAACATTTAGTTTCCTGATTTTGTTTCGGCACAATGATTCCTGCATTCAGATTTTGTGCGGCACAATTCCTGCACATCACTGTTTAATTTGTTTCAGCAAATTCAGCATTAAGCCTGCACGATTTTGCCAGTTGTATCTTCTGGATTCCATGCCAAGTAACTCTAGTTTCTAGATTCAGATTAGTGAATCAAGTTCAGCTTGTATCTGTCAGATTTTCACTTAATTCATCTCTGCATATGTTCTGCACTTCCTGCACATGTAGGAATTCAGTTTCAATTAGCATATCAGTGCCATTTCGTATCAGTTCAATTGTGTATTGTGTATCAATTGGCAACTGTTAGTCTCGGCTCTTGATTCGTCGCTGCGTCACTGCCTTCGATTGTTTAGATCCATGCATATTCATCTCTGTTTTCGAATTACTGCAATCGAACCAGTTTTTCTACATATCCATTTCTGAAAATTGCTTCAGATTCATTCATTTCTGCAGTGTTTAGCTTAGCACTTTTGAGTTTTATGTCAGCAAACCTAGTTTGTTTTCTGAACCTAAACTGAATATTGGATTGGAGCATTTCAATTCATTTGCTTTGTTTGTTATGAATTCTATGCTGTCCTGCGTTTAGATTGGTAATTCTGAAAGTTTGCATCAAGTTGAATTCTACACATCAAGCTCAACTTTTGAATGGGTTTTGCACATCAAATTCTGCATTTCGAATTCTGCACATGAAAGCAGTGACTTCACAGGCTTGACTCCCTGAATTTTGGTATCAAGAAAAGCCTTCGCACAGTTATGTATCAGTCCATCTTTAAGTTTCGGTTTGAGTGGGAAGTTTTAAGCTTAAATCAGTTTGGTAGGGTGCTCTTGCATTTGAAATCAGAGTTGTTCAGTTTCCAGAATTTGTAAGTGCTCTGATCAGATTTTCATAGACTGAGCCATTACTTGCCATCACATTGGTTGGTTTAATAGCTTGTCTTCCTTCATTTTCATTGTCATTTCATTTCCGATTGCAAACCCAAACCCAATCACATTCGAAACCCAAATTCACAAACGACACCTAAATACGAGCTTGAATCGAACAACGTCAACTAGCCCCGAGAAAAATACGACCTGTGGCCCCTATATTACATTTTCATACTTTTGATTGTAAAAGGGTTTCCAGCATTCATTTCATTCACATTTAAATCTGATGGTCCCAACTTTCGTGACAACTTTAACATAGTACTTAGGGGCCGTCAATGACCCTGATCGGTTGCTCTGACCGATCAGGGTTCTCAGTGAATCATTCTGATCTGTTTCTGATCGTTCATCAGACCGATCAGTCACCACATAGAATGTTTCTGATCTATTTCTGAACGTTCACTAGACCGATCAGACATCCTGGATCGGTCACCAGACCAATCTACTATCAAGAGTGTTCGTGCCAACTCCCTGATCGGACTTCAAACCGATCTACAACCGAGAAAGTTCGTGCCAACTCCCTGATCGGACTTCAGACCGATCCAGCTCCGATCATTTCGACCCTGAGTCCAGAGAACAGGCTCCCTTGCCTTCTCTGACTCAGTCTGGTCCCGGAGAACGAACTTCCGAGCCCTCTCCGACCAAACCCCATCCAGAGAACGAGCTCCCGAGCCCTCTCTGACCAGTACACTTAATGCTCAGTCCCCCGGACCAAGACTTCATGCCCAGCTTCACTCACCAGGACTTAGTCCAACCTCGCTTCACTCACTAGGATTTCCTTCACCTAACTTCCCTTGCTAGGACCCGGCTTCACTCACCAGGGTTTCCTTCACCTAGCTTCCCTTGCTAGGACCCGGCTTCACTTACCAGGGTTTCCTTCAAGGGTTTCCTTCACCTAGCTTCCCTTGCTAGGACCCGACTTCACTCACCGGGGTTTCCTTCACCTAGCTTCACTCACTAGGACCCGGCTCCACTCACCAGAATTCGTGCCCAACCCCCGACCATGACTTAATCCGAACTTATCTTACTCAACTAAACTTAAATCGGTGTCAACACCAAAACAACAATTAGGTCAGACTGCATCAACAATCTCCCCCTTTTTATTGTTTGACAACCCGATCTAAGTTTAGGTATTAGATGTCAAATTTCATTATCGCAAGGGAATCAGAGTCCTCCCTCTACAATAGTTAAGTTCGTTAACAAACCCTAAACTTAACTAACCATTCTCTCCCCCTTTGTCAAACATCGAAAAGGGTGTAGACTGGTTATTAAGTTTAAACAACTCCCCCTTAAACAAGGATCTCTCCCCAAAACTAAAATAAAGACGAAGAATAATTTTTGAATTACATATGAAAGGCATATACCATAAATGTATCATGGCTACAACGTACATGCATCATATGGCAATAAGTAATGCAGCTGCATCAGACACATAGTCCTAATCGGTCTCCTTAACCGATCAGGTTCGTTGATGTTTGATACAAAAATATTTCTGATTAGTCTATGGACCGATCAGACTTCAGAAAAATTTCTGAAACTCTGATACGTTCCAGGTTAGACTGCATTAACAATTGATATGTTCCATCAACAATTGATATGTTCCAGGAATAGGTTTGTTTCGTTAACCAAAACCATCAAGCATAGCATATCAGGTAAAGCCCGGAGAGTTCAATAAATATAATAGTTGTTTTATATTGCCAATGTGACCACTACAAGATTATTAATGTACTTCAAACAAACTTAGCTATTCTTTGAAATAATCCTTAATGGTTTCAGTTGTTAAAATAAAGAAGAGAATGAATGGATCCCGGGAGCACCATGTATCTCATATTGCTATTTCAACCAATAGAAGACCATCGGAAAACACTTGAATGACTTTTTAATTGTCTAAATTAAGAAGGTGGATCTAATGGTGCTTTTATATTATCGTTTTGATTGTAGAAAGCCATCAAGGTCATTGGAAAAATAGTTTCTATTTATCAAAATTAAGTACATGAATGAAATCTTCAAATCACCCTGAATGTGACATAGGTACCATATTTTCATTTTAGTCTGGTAAATCATTTTATGTTCAAATGGATTTTCGTTGTAAAGCACACGATATATAACAATAAAACTAATCATTCTAAGCAATCCATAATAAGAACAAGTTATATGTCAACCTAAGCCATCCAAGTAATGGTTTTTTTTCCTTTTTTTCTTGCTTTTTATCTGTCTAAAACGATGAGCCAAACTAAAAATTGAATCTATGTGATATGACTCAATGACTGTAAATATAATATCTATATCAATTTATTTTCTTGTTATAAATCATTGGCTTATGATAGTACTTTTGAAATTTGTGGCTCTTCATTGTCAAGAAGACATGGAGAAATGCCTCAATTTTGAAACTAATGTAGCCTTGTGCATGGATATACTGTCATTTGTTGTATGAACAATTTTCCTACTGCCCAAGTGAAATCACTGCATTCATGAGTATATCCTCAGTCTTGTGTTTGGAGCACCCACTATCAACAAACCATGTTGATAGATGCTCCCCCTCAACCAATGCATATACAATACGAAAGATAGATGTTTTAGGTACTCAAAACTTGGGACCTAATGCACCTACAATGTAAGATTTTGGCACCCATGCCTTGGTCATTTTCTTTCTAATTCCTTGAACCCTAGAAGCATTTGATGATCTAAAATGGGTTCTAGACATTAATGAGACAAAGCTAGGTTCCTTAGGTCGGTAACCTATACCGGCCTTGTTGTAGACCGCTCTTTGAGCGTTAAGAATCATGTCCAAGGTCTTAGAGCTAGTTGAGAATTTCTCAAGAAGATTCTTGAGTTTGTCAACTTCACTCTTTATGGCCTTGTTCTCATCCTCAAGGACCTCAACATGTAAATCATCTATATCATCATCCTTGGAGGTTCTTAATTGTTCTACTTCTAATTTTAAGGACTTTACCTTGTCCTTAGATTTCTTAAGCAAGTTAGTTAAACATGCTATTGTTCTATAACATTTATCAAGTTCGGGAGAGATTACCTCTTCATCATCCGAAGATGATGAAGCCGCGGTTGATGGCTCACTTGATTCGTCACTACTCTCCATGTGTGAGTCTTCTAAGGCCATAAGAACCACGTGACGGGTGCTCTTCTCCTCCTTCTCCTCGGATGAGCTGGATGAGGACTCATCCCATGTGGCCTTTAAGGCCTTCTTCTTCTTTGACTTCTCCTCCTTCTTCTTGAATTTTGGACACTCATTTTTGTAGTGCCCCTTCTTGCTACATTCATAACAAGTGATGTTAGATTTATCAACCTTATTTTCATTTGTGTAACCTTTTTCCTTGTAGCGCCGACTTTTCCTCATCATCCTTCTCACAAAGTTGGTCATCTCAGTTGATGAAGACTCGCTCCCGTCCTTATCGGATTCGGATGAAGAAGATGAGACCTCCTTCTCCTTCTTCTTTTCTTTCTTCTTCTTTGCCTTGTCCCCTGCAACAAGAGCAATACCCTTCTCCTTTGAGCCTTTGTTAGCAATCTCATGTAGCTCCATTTCACAAAAAAGTCATCTAACTTTACAATGGACAAGTCCTTGGATACCTTGTAGGCATCCACCATGGATGATCACAAGGCATTCCTAGGAAAGAATTTGAGTACGTACCTTACAAGGTCACGATTCTCGACCTTCTCATCGATGGAGTACAAACCATTAAGTATCTCCTTAAATCGACCATGAAGCTCACTTACAGTTTCAGAATCTTTCATGGTAAGATTCTGGAGTTGATTGAGGAACAAATCCCTCTTTGCTATCCAGGAATCTCGAGTGTCTTCATGAAGCTCTATGAGCTTGTTCCATAGATCTTTGGCACTTGTGAAAGGACCAACCTTGATGAGTTACACCTTGGTCATCCCACACTGCAGGGTGACCACTGCCTTAGCAATAGCCTCACCTTTTCTGGTTTGTTCGGCTGACCACCTTGATGAGTCGAGTTCCTTACCCTCAGCATGCTTTAGAGGAGTGAATCCCTCCTTGATTGAAAACCACATTCCAATGTCGGTTTTCAGATAGTACTCCATTCTTGATCTCCAATACTGGAAGTCGGCTCCATCAAAGAAAGGGGGTCTGTTGGTGCTGAAGTCTTCTCTCAAAGCCATTCTTCTTTGCTCTTTGGGTGTTAAACCGTTTGAAAGAGCCTCAGGCTCTAATACCACTTGTTGAATCTGGGATGGCTAGAGGGGGGGTGTGAATAGCCAGCCACCAAAAACTCTAGCTTTTGATCTTTATGCACTTAGGTTAGCAGCGGAAAAATAGAACAGAAAGAAATACAAACAGAAACAAACCAGACGCTAACAAAGAGATTTACAAGGTTCGGGGATAACTTGTCCCTACTCCTTGGCAGCCCGTGATGTGGGCGATCCCTTGATCGTCGGCAGATCAAGCCCCTGTCTCTGCTTTGCTAGCCTCCTCTTAAGCCTTCCTTCTGGTCATCACCAGGATTCGTCACCCACCGACCTACTGACCCCTTCTGAGCTCACTGAAGTCATCTCTTCAGCTGCAGCTTCAGGCCAGAAGCCAGAAGCCGATGAAACCTGCAAACAGATACCAAATAAACCTTCCACAGCGAAAGTCACCATTGACCCTCCTTCTTGGCTTTGTATCATCTCTGTATCATCTGCACACTCACAGACGTATTAGCGAAGCAAATCAAAACATATCAGAAGGTAATCAGAGATCTGACAATAATTCAAATTAAAGTTCTGAGGCGCTGATCGGTCACCCTGACCGATCAAACACCCTCCTGACCAATCAGACTTGATTCTGATCGATCCAGTGTAGTTCTGATCGGTCACACTGACCGATCAGAGACAGGGGATCGGTCACCAGACCGATCCCTTATCTTACTGGAAGTTTAGGGGTTTAGAGAGTCAAGACCCTGATCGGTCTCAGTGACCGATCAGCCACGGCCTAATCTTTCAAACCACAAACACCTGATCGGTCACTTAACCGATCAGGTTAGGGCTTAATCGGTCAATGTGACCGATCAGGTGACTTCTTGACTGATCAGGAGCCATCCTGATCGGTCCAGGATCACCCTGATCGGTTGCTCTGACTGATCAGGGTTTTCTGTGAATCATTCTGATCTATTTCTGATCGTTCATCAGACCGATCAGTCACCACACAAAATATTTCTGATCTGTTTTTGATCGTTCACCAGACCGATCATACATCCTGGATCGGTCACCAGACCGGTCCACTATCAAGAGAGTTCATGTCAACTCCCTGATCGGACTTCAGACCGATCTACAACCAAGAGAGTTCGTGCCAACTCCCTGATCGGACTTCAGACTGATCTAGTTCTGATCATTTTGACCCTGAGTTCAAAGAACAGGCTCCCTTGCCTTCTCTGACTCAGTCTAGTCCCGGAGAACGAGCTCGCGAGCCCTCTCCGACCTAACCTGGTCTAGAGAACGAGCTCCCGAGCCCTCTCTGACCAGTACACTTAATGCTCAGTCCCTCGAACCAAGACTTCATGCCCAGCTTCACTCACCGGGACTTAGTCCAACCTAGCTTCACTCACTAGGATTTCCTTCACTTAGCTTCCCTTGCTAGGACCCGGCTTCACTCACCAGAGTTTCCTTCACCTAGCTTCCCTTGCTAGGACCCGACTTCACTCACCGGGGTTTCCTTCACCTAGCTTCACACACTAGAACCCGGCTCCACTCACCGGAATTTATGCCCATTCTCCGACCAGAACTTAATCCGAACTTATCTTACTCAACTAAACTTAAATCGGTGTCAACACCAAAATAATAATCAGGTCAGACTGCATCAACATATGTTTCAATCAAGTCAGGTCCTTAACTAACCATTTCTATTCCTAAATATGACAATTTTATAGAAAAAAATAAATAAACAATCATCAAGAAATAAATAAGAAAAAGATGCAAGGAAATCATCTAATTATAAAAATGATTTTTCAATTGGCTTCCCCTAGACTAAAGCCTCGATATGGACTATCTAGGACTGTTGCAAAAATGATTTATTAGAGACTTCAGCGATATTGCTCGACCCTTAACAAGACTGTTGTAAAAAGATGTTGATTTTTGTTTTGATGATAAGTGCAAAGAAGCTTTTCACAAATTAAGGGAAGCTCTTACCTCAGCTCTTATCATTAGACCACCTGACTGGAATTTACCTTTTGAACTAATGTGTGATGCATCTAATTTTGCAGTAGGAGTTGTTCTTGCTCAGAGGGTGGATGGAGCACCTCATGTCATATGCTATGCCTCTAAGACCCTAAACTCCGCCCAAGCCATTGTTTTTGCTTTAGACCGGTTTAGATCTTATTTATTGTGCTCACATGTTATTGTTTTTTCTGATCATGCAGCTTTAAAGTTTCTTTTAAAGAAGCCAGATGCTAAGCCTAGGCTAATCAGATGGATGCTTCTACTCTAGAAATTTGATTTGAAAATCAGAGATAGGAGTGGCAAAGAAAACCTGGTTGCAGATCACTTGAGCAGAATTTAGGGAGATGGATCCCCTACCACTACTGATGATGACTTTAGAGATGAGCACCTTCTTGCGATACATGGAGAGTCGCCTTGGTATGCAGACCTCGTTAACTTTTTAGTAGCTCATGTCTTTCCTACACAATTTTCTAAAGCTTAAAAAGATAAACTCAAAAGTGATGCTAAATTCTACGTGTGGGATGATCCTTATTTATGGAAGTTTTGTAATGATCAAATAATTAGGAGATCATACCCGACCATGAGTTTTATTCTGTCCTTACCTTTTTCCATTCATCAGCCTGTGGGGGGCATTTTGGACCCCAAAGAACAGCTAGGAATGTTTTAGAGTGTGGATTGTATTGGCCTACCCTATTTCATGATGCATATTTGTTTTATAAGAATTGTGATAGATGTCAAAGAACTGGGAACATAGGCGCTAGAAATGAGATGCCCCAACACACTATACTTTTCTGTGAGATTTTTGATGTATGGGGAATAGATTTTATGAGACCTTTTCCTGCATCCTGTGGATACTTGTATATTTTGCTTGCTGTAGATTATGTTTCTAAATGGGTGGACGTCATTCCCTCCAGAACTGATGATTCTTGTGTTGTTGTTAGTTTTGTCAGGTCACATATTTTCTGCAGGTTTGGAATTCCAAGGGCTATAATAAGTGACCAAGGATCTCATTTTTGCAACAAACACATGAAGGCTCTTCTTAACAAGTATGGGGTTGTGCACAAAGTTTCTACCTCCTACGATTACCAAACCCTAGGCGACGGGTATAAGGTCTTTCGCGCAGGTTTTGGCCGTAGCTCTTCTTCCTTCTTCCACGCCATTTCAAGAGAAGCTTTGGGGCTTAGTGTTGCTGCACTTCCAAAGTTCTAGAGGCGATCACAAGCTTGAAGATAGCAAGGAAAGCAAAGTGTGAGCTTGTTCATTGTAAATCTTGTAAGATTTCATTTGTATTTGCTTTGTTTCTTGTTGTATCTTTGTGAAAGCTTGTAAGAGGTTTCTCCACCTCAAGAAGGAGACTTTCATAGTGTATGAGAGTGTGAGGAGAGTGGATCCTTGGATTAGTCACCCGACCGGGGTGGATACCAAGTAAATCCTTGTGTTAGCGATTGCTTGAAGTCTTCCGCCGCGACAAATCATCGACAAGCGAATCGAAGCTAATCACCCCCCCTCTAGCATAACTGATAGCATATTTCCATCATTGCTCTCTAAATTTTCTTATTCAACTGTGTCTGCAGACTTTGTCGAACTATATTTATTCTCTACAACATGTTTTTTAACCTCTGGTCAATCTCTCTTCGTATGACCTTTGCCTCTACACTTATAGCACGTGATCACCTTCTTCCTTTTCAACTTAGAATGAGTCTTGCTGTTTGTTGCCCGATCTATATCGAGTTTTGCTCCTACTGCGCTCTTGGTTAGTATTCATCACAAGTCCTTCTCCTTGAGAAAGTTCGTTAGTTACTTTCTTCCTTTGATGAAAACTTAACAAAGCACCTATGACATTCTCCAATTTGAGAGTTTCCTTTTCCCACATCAAAGTAGTAACCAAATTCTCATACGTAGAAGATGAAGATAGAGAATTCATCAACATTAACGTCTTATCTTCATCCTCGATCTTCACATCAAACCGCTTCATATCGCTTATAATCTAGTTAAATATGTTGATGTGTTGGCTCATATCAGTTTCTTCTGTCATCTTTAGCTCGAATAATCTCTGCTTTAAGATACAGTTTGTTTGTCAATGATTTTGACATATATCGATTTTTCATCTTTTGCCAAATTACCATCGATGACTTCTCGTCCATAACATGATACATCACATCATCCGTAAGACAAAGTCTGATTGCTGCCTTTGCTTGGAGTTCTTCCCAATCTGATCTCTCCATACTTTTCGATTTCCTTTCTTCTAACACCTTCACCATGCCTTATTGTACTAACAAGTCCTAGACCCTTCTCTGCCATAAAACTTCACCATATTCAACTTCGCAGAAGACATTCCCAACATATTGAAGAAATCCTCAAAAATCTCACTCTGATATCAATTTTTGCGCAAAACTAGGGGGGCACCTCTCAATATCTAATCGAAAGATGAAGAAGAGAGAAAGATACACATTGTGCACTTAATACTACAATAGGTTTATAATGATCCCTATAAATAGTACCTAAACTCAGACCCGATAAAACTGTAATATAATTTTACTATGAAAAACCGTAATAGAATTTTGTTACGGAAAAATTTTTAATAAATTTTTCTTCCATGATGTCTCTCACATTGGTGTTCACTCAAATATATGAGTCACCCATCGACAGTCATTTTGAAATTTCTATCAAAACTTAAGTAAACATAAATTGACCAAATTTCAAAAGAAAACTATCCATTTGTTCTATCCCTTAAAGCCTTCAAAGTCATTTTATGCTCTCATTTTTTATGTTTATCCTAAAAAGTTGTCTAGAGTTTTAACTAAAATTGCAAGATGAATCTAAATTAGTCAAATTCCAACAACGATCCCTCCCTCTGTGTTCTTTGAATCCTAGAAGCTAGTTTATGGTCTTATTCTTGTTGTTCGAGTTCTAAAAGATCATCTAGTAGTTGACTAAAATAGTTAGATGAATCTAAATTAATCGAAATTTAAAATGATCCCTCTATTATGTCTTTTGAAACCTTTAGAATCACTCTATGCTCTCACTTTTATTTAAGTGTCGTCTAGAAGTTTTGACTAAAAATGTTAAATAAACCTGAACTACCAAATTTAAAAAATGAACCCTTTGTTGTATTCCTTGGAACCTTTAAAATTATTCTATGCTTCATTTTGATAGTTTTGAATCCTAAAAATCATCTAACAATCTTTGCCAAAACTGAGAAATGGATTTCAATTGTCCAAAATTAGTAAATGGATCTAAGCGGCTCAAAATTAGAAAATGAAAGATCAAATGCTTATAATTTCTTTTGGTGTTCATTTTTAATATGGATGAGCCATTGACCGAGGTGCTTTTCGAAATATTGGAGGATCTTAAGTATCAAAAAACTTTTAGAGGAGAAGTAGGTTGCGATAGGAATAATCCAAATTGCACATCAAGATCCTTCAAATATTTCATCTTCTAGCCATAGTGAGTTTACAGGTATAGAACGTAACATCCCTATTGATGATAATGATGTATCAAACAAGAACAAGCTTGGCACATCATCCGGACTAGTAGCTCCGTGATTTATCTCCTCCGCCTTTTGCCACATTGGTCACACAGGTTTGATGTTGAATTTATGTTTGACAACCATTAGTTCACTTCGAATAATGTTGTTGGGAAGGTAATGGAGATTCAAGTATCTTGAATCAAAGCACTGTGTTTTTGAAGTTTGATGATCCCCTTGAGACGAACTCACATAAGCCATAGGTTTTTCCTCTTGAGGATCAACCTACTCCTAAACTTTATGTTGGTTGTTATGGATGAATTACAAACTTTATCTTTATATTTTTCTTGACTATAATTTAACTTAGTTGATCGATAAATATTTCCCTCGAAGAGCTTCTTGAAGATGGCCATTTGAAAATATGCAATTAAAAGGCATTATGTGAATCTATACACAATACCTGAGCATGATCGATGTGAGAGACGTCTGGATGAGTATTATCATCTTTTGCCACCAAAATATGTAAACCTATAGTTTCCCAACACATCTAGTAAAGGCAATATGCAAGGACGATGACTACAAATGGAGGATGGTTGCAAGAGGTATCTCTACTATTACAATTTCAAGATTAACATCAATGCCTATGCAACATGTCTTCAACTGAATTATCTTGCATGCACATCTGCTTTCATTGCATCTTGCTACGACTATAAGGTTCAAATGATAGTGAGAGACTTGAAAACAAGATTAAGGCACTTGAAAATGTTAGAGGTGATTATGACTTGGCTTATAGTGAACTCCATGGTGTTTGAGGGAGTTAATGTGTCACAATGTTGGCACACAAGTAGCCTGTAAAAGAACTTTTTTGGGCTTTACATACTTGTGCACAAGTATTCAAATCACATTTCAAAAAGGTGGTAAGTACAAATGCAACCTACCTGAGTGAAAAGTACCCAATTGTTCTTCTCATTGCTACTAGTGCTTCTAGCATGTACAATTACTGAAGTGGAGTGGAAAGATACATGGGAGTGGTTCCTACTTCACTTGTGAAGATTTCTTGCTGTTAATCCTAGGCAATTGAGCATTGTTTATAATTGATACAAGAACATTCTCATTGTAACTTGTATTTAATTTAACCAGATGGATAGGGGTAGTTTCAAAAAATTTTGAATAAGGTCAAAGTCACAATGGGTTCGAGAAATACATGTGTTATTATTTAGTAAATATGATAAATCTGAGTCCATCAACAACTTTTTAATAAAATTACACAAAATTGATTTTTTGAAAAAAAAACTCACAAGAATTTAAATAGGATGTGGAACCAAGGCATGGTTATGCTTATGAGAGTCCTAAGAATGTATTAGTCTTGATTTAAACTGAATCTGTTATTTCTAAATCCATTAGTGAGTTTTGATCATGTTTATAATTTTTAAATTTGGACCCTCTATAGTCATTAGTGAGTTTTAGTCAAATTTCACAAATTGACTTAGGCTTAAGATTTTAAATGTACTTCAATGACTCATGTGGTTCAGACAAGCATGTGTAATAGATGGAGTATTTAAAAAAAAAATAGACGAGTGATTTGATAAATATAAAAGTATGATGCACAATTTAGGTATAAGTAAAATTAAGTTGAGTGTGATTTAGTAAAATATCATAGTTTTTAGGATTGATTAAATGTTAGAAGATTCTACAACCAACCTAGATGTGTTGGTCTATTTGGCCCTCTCGAATTTCCCAAGTCGCTTAGCTTGCCCGACCCACTTATATCACTCAATCGCAACTAGATCACCCAAATTGTTAGGCCTATATAAACTAACTCAACCTCTATGCTTGTTCACCCAACGAATTAATGTAAGGCTTATATAAACTGTCAGCTCACCCAACTTTCTCGACCAAAACCTACCACCCTTTCATGCTTGATCGAGTTAATTCAGTTACTCACTTGCCTTGACACCCAAACTAACTAACTTGTCTCGCTTGCTCACTATTCAGAGATCTCCTATCTCTTGCAGGCCATCAAATAAGCCAGATTGCCTAGTTGATCTACGTACCTAGATCTTAATTTTCTCTCCAAGCAAATCTACCTAGAAACATAATCTTTAGACATTTTCTTAAATTTAACACATTTCTTTAAAACAATTTAATCAACTGTAGCATTGCTAGTTTGCCTTAAAATCCAATAACTTTCCATCTATAAATTGTTAAAAACATTACTGTGGTATCCATGTGGCATCATGGCAATTCAATAAAATACTCAGTAGGATACTTGTTTGGCAACATAATAATTTTTTACTGCTGATATTTATCAAAGATTCACCAACATACACTATCATCTAGTTACAGCATCAACTAACTGATGATTAAGATATATAGTATTATCATCTTGAGATCTGGAGATCAAAACCTAATAAAGTCAGTGTGTCTGTCCTCTCCACACGCTAGCCATGGTATTCAGATTAGTAGTGGCGTGATTTACCAATCGTCTTTTCCACCTAATTACATACATTTTAACGATGAAAGCATAATAAATTAATGGTAGATCTTAATACCAAGGATCATTACATTAAATTTGAAAAGAAAAAAAGAACAATTTATATAGTAGATTTGAGAATGTTCAAGGATTAGCGACCTAGTTGGAGTGAGAGTGACGGCAAGTGCTTTGATATCTTGATCCGTGGCTATAGTTGAGTAGGGTTTCACGGTATTTGTTATCCAGCCATCCATCGACTGATAATGTCCTTTTTCATGCAAATCCATGTCTTATGATCGTCGGCATTTGCTGTCCATCTGCTAGCGTCATTTTCATGCAAAGATCATTGTCTTGTGAGGCGGCAGATGATGAAGTCACATGGACCAATATCGTTGAAGAAATGCATTATTTGTTATCAAATTTG
>JAGFNQ010000429.1:24940-41167 GCA_024364735.1 Boesenbergia rotunda | reverse complement strand
GATTTCCTACTGTACCTATGGTACCACCTGTGGTGTCCACCCCGATCATGCCTACGGCTCCTTCTATGATTCCTGCATCGGGATGTTCCACCGTGCCCCCTGCGGTATTTGCTCTTACTGATGGCGTTAGGGATCGAGGCCGGATTCCGATGTTGGCGGCGTCCGTAAAGGGCCGATTCACTTTATTCCAGGGAGGACCGGATCCAGCTGCGGCTCGAGCTTGGATCAGGACACTTGAGGGTACTTTTCGTTATCTGACGTGTTCAGAATGGGAGAAGGCTGAGTTGGCCATTTATCATCTGCGAGATCAGGCGTATGCCTGGTGGACTACGCAGCAGACCGTCATTGGCGAGGAGTACGTCACCTGGGACACATTCCGGGAGGCATTTGAGGCGAGGTACCTTCCAGCAGCATTCCGCATGCCTAGGCGACAGGAGTTCCTGGTTCTCCAGCAGGGAGATCGATCAGTACTGGAGTATGAGGTGGAGTTTAACCGCCTATCAGAGTATTTCCCTCACATGGTTGCAGACGACATGGAGAGGATGACTCAGTTTCATCAGGGTCTAGCGGCATACATTCAGACTCGTATGTCAGGTTTTGTCCCGACCTCCTATCGAGAGGCATTAGAGCGAGCGCTCATTATTGAGATGACTCAGCACAGATTGTTTGGGGGTAAGAAGAAGGGGAAGCAGACTGCGACGGACTCAGCTCAGACGCAGCAGCCGCAGACTACTGGACAGAAGCGCGGCAGCCACACTCAGGCAGCTTCTGGCACTTCTGGGGCATCCTCTAAGCCCTAGAAGTCGAGACGTTCTTCCACCGGATCCTTCCAGTCTTCTCAGCAGGACCAGAAGAAGACGACACTAACATCTTACTGTACCCGTTGCAGATCCAGAGAGCACGTGGTAGCAGACTGTCACCTGGAGCAGGCCGTATGCTACTACTGCAGAGTCCCAGGACACTTGAGCCGGAACTGTGCCTTGAAGGCATAGAATGAGAGGACGGGAGCCACTAGCCAGACTGGACATTCAGGACAGTCAGGGGCTCATAGAGGCGGACGGAGGACTCAGCTTTCATTCCGCCAGCCGCATGCTGCCCCACCAGCACCTGCATACTTTATGCCAGGACATGAGTCTAGTTACACCCCATCCTTATCTCAGAGCTCAGCTTCAGGACCTCAACAACAGACTTATCCAGCTTATCAGTTTGTGATGCAGCAGCCTCAGTACCCAGTGGGAGGGTCAGTTCAGCAGCCGCAATCTCAGTTGCAGTTCCCACCTCAGCAGTACCCAGCAGTGCCACCACCACCGCCTGAGACTGGACGGATTTATGCTGTCACTCGAGAGGAGGCCCAGCGGGCCGACGGATCGGTATTTCGCGGTACTATTTCTCTTTATGTCTTTCCTGCTGAGCTATTAGTTGATACTGGTAGTTCTTACTCTTTCATATCGCGGATATTCAGTAGTAGGATTGGTAGATTGTCTACCGCTAGATTACAACAGTTATCTGTATCCTTACCCTCAGGAGAGATCTTGAGTATTACACAGGAGGTCAGAGCATGCCCATTAGATTTTGGTAGTATTAACCTCACAGTTGATTTGTTAGTTCTGGAGATAGTGGATTTCGATATTATTCTTGGTATGGATGTTCTTACCGCTTATCATGCCACAGTCGATTGTCAGACGAGGGTGGTCACTTTTCGGCCTCTGGACCAACCCTCGTGGGATTTCACTGGCATCAGGGATGAGGGCTTATCAGTTATTTCTGCGCTTCAGGCACAGAGATTGCTATCTCACGGGTGTCAGGGTTTCTTACTGTCATTTATTAGCACCGATGACAGCAGTAGCCCTCCGCTCTCGGACGTTCCAATGGTCCGAGAATATCAGGACGTATTTCCAGAGGAGCTACCGGGTTTGCCTCCCAGGAGGCAAGTGGAGTTCACCATTGAGCTGATACCGGGGACTTCGCCGGCATCGAAAGCTCCATATCGTATGGCACCAAGAGAGTTGGACGAGTTGAAGGTCCAGCTCCAGGAGTTATTGGATAGGGGATTCATCAGACCTAGCGTCTCACCATGGGGTTCCCCAGTTCTCTTCGTGAAGAAGAAAGACGATTCTTTGAGGTTGTACATCGACTACAGACAGTTGAATGCAGTGACCATCAAGAACAAGTACCCCCTGCCACGGATTGAGGATTTGTTTGATCAGCTCAGGGGCACATCTGTGTATTCCAGGATTGATCTGCGATCCGGATATCATCAGTTGAGGGTCAGAGAGTCAGATGTCCAGAAGACAGCGTTCCGCACCAGATATGGACACTATGAGTTTTTGGTAGGCTTACCAATGCTCCAGCGGTATTCATGGACTTGATGAACTGCGTGTTTCTGGAGTATCTGGATCAGTTCGTCATAGTATTCATTGATGACATCTTAGTCTACTCTCATTCCGAGGAGGAGCATGCAAAGCATCTTCTCATCGTATTGGAGACTCTCAGACGAGAGCGTCTATATGCGAAGTTCAGCAAATGTGCCTTTTGGTTGTCATCAGTAGGTTTTTTGGGACACGTGGTATCTAGCAGAGGCATCTCAGTAGATCCCCAGAAGATCGAGGCTGTTACCAGCTGGGAGCAGCCGAAGTCAGTTACTGAGGTTCGCAGTTTCTTGGGATTAACCGGCTACTACCGACGATTTGTTGAGGGCTTCTCGAGCATAGCTATGCCGCTGACACGCCTTACCAGGAAAGGCGTGAAGTTCACATGGACAGAGGCTTGTGAGACTAGTTTCCAGGAGCTGAAGCAGAGATTAGTGTCGGCACCCGTCCTCGTTCTTCCATCAGGAGAGGACGGATTTGTGCTTTATACAGATGCATCTTATCAGGGATTGGGCACCGTTTTGATGCAGCATGGGCAGGTAGTGTCTTATGCTTCTCGACAGCTGAAGGAGCATGAGAAGAACTACCCAATTCATGATTTAGAGTTTGCAGCTATTATCTTTGCGCTGAAGATCTGGAGGCATAACCTGTATGGGATCACTTTTGAGATATTCACGGATCATAAGAGCCTCAAGTATCTTTTCACGCAGAAGGAGCTCAACCTCCGACAGAGGAGGTGGTTGGAGTTCCTGAAGGACTATGATTGTACCATTAGCTACCACCTTGGGAAAGCTAATGTCGTGGCTGACGCCTTGAGTAGGAAGTCTAGAGGGGTACTGGCCTACCACCGAGTTCTGGTTACCGAGATCGTCCAGAGTTTCTCAGAGTTGGGTCTAGAGGAGCAGGGTCAGACTGAGAGGGGTATTCTGGCGACCATTGTTGTTCAGTCTTCCATCTGGACGAGGATCAGAGAGGCTCAGGTGAGCGATCAGCATCTGCAGTTCCTCGGCAGTCGAGCAGCCACAGAGCAGCAGTCTGATTTTTCACGAGACGACGCAGGTGTCTTGTATTTTCGTGGGAGACTTTGCGTACCCGAGACACACCCTGTTATGGAGGAGCTATTACAGGAGGCACATCGCTCCCGATTTGCTATCCATCCGGGTGTCACCCGCATGTATCGGGATCTGAGACGTTTCTACTGGTGGAACGGAATGAAGCGAGATATTGCTGACTTTGTAGCTCGATGCTTGGTATGGCGGCAGGTTAAGGCAGAGCACCAGAGACTTGCTGGGCTACTTCAGAGTATTCCCATTCCCGAGTGGAAGTGGGAACACATTACTATGGATTTCGTGGTGGGATTGCCTAGGACCAGACGAGGCCTTGACGCGATTTGGGTGATCGTTGATCGATTGACCAAATCCGCGCACTTTCTAGCTATTCGGAGGACCGATTCATTGTATAGATTAGCAGAGCTGTATTGCAAAGAGATCATCAGGTTGCATGGCATACTGTTGAGTATCATCTCCGATCGAGATCCGCGTTTCACCTCACGCTTCTGGTAGAGTCTGCAGAAGGCCATGGGTACGAGCTCAGATTTAGTATCGCCTTCCATCCACAGACCGATGGTCAGTCAGAGCGTACCATCCAGACCTTGGAGGACTTACTGCGAGCCTGTGTTATGGATTTCAGAGGCAGTTGGGAGGATTATCTGCATCTTGTCGAGTTCACCTACAACAACAGTTATCATGCGGCTATCCAGATGGCACCGTATGAGGCGTTGTATGGTAGGCCTTGTCGGACACCCACCCTCTGGGAGGAGGTTGGAGAATCCCAGCTGTTAGGACCTCAAAGAGCTCAGCACGAGGCAAAGTTAGTCTGTACTATTAGACGCAGGATATCTGAGGCGCAGGATTGTCAGAAGAGCTATGCCGACCGGAGACGGAGACCTCTGGAGTTCTCCGTAGGTGATCACGTATTTCTGTGAGTTTCACCCACTAAAGGGGTGAAACGATTCGGTCTTCGAGGTAAGCTTGCTCCGCGTTACATCGGTCTGTTCCAGATTCTAGAGAGGGTTGGAGCAGTTGCTTATCGTTTGGCTCTTCCACCATCCATTTCTGGTGTACACGATGTATTTCACGTATCGATGCTGAGGAGATACGTACTAGATCCTTCCCACGTGTTGGCGGATATCTCGGTTCCACTTCAGCCTGACGCGACTTACGAGGAGATTCCGGTACGGATTTTGGGTCACCGAGAGCGTCAGTTGCGGAACAAGACAATCCGGCTGGTTAAAGTTGGATGGCAGCATTACTCAGATGAGGAGGCTACCTGGGAGCTTGAGGATGTCATCCGAGCTCGTTACCCCCACCTGTTCACTTGAGGTATGTATGATTAGTTACTGTTCAGTATTTATGTCAGCATACTTCTTGACAGTGTTGACTATAGTGAATATCGAAATTTGGTGACCAAATTTTTATTAGTGGGGGAGGATGTTAAATCCGATACGTTTATTCCACTCTGGAAAATTTTTCAAAAAGTTCCTAGAATTTTTCCGGGCTCTGCGACGAAGTTTAAGGGTTTAATGGATAAGGAATTCTAAACCCTAGGGATTAAATTGCAAAAGCCAAACTTGGGGACCTAAATGCAAAATCAACCGACTTATATACTTGACCTAAAACCATTCGCCCCACTCCTCTTCATGCTCTTCAGTCGATCGCAGCAGCGCCTTCCTTTCCGACCTCCTTCTTCTCTTCACGATGCCCTAGCCCGAACCCGACGGCCGACGCCCGAGTTCTTCCTTCCCTTCTCCTGTCGCCGTAGCTAAGATCAAGCCTGATCGCCGCATCCTTCCTCTTCGTTCTCCCCCGATCGATCGTCGTTGTTTTCCCACTCCAGATCTGGCAAAGCTTCGACGGTCAGTGGCTTCCTCCCCGCTCCAGACGACGGACACTGTTGGACAGTGAGAAGGTAAGCCTAGCCGATTTTTGGGCTTCCTTGATTCTGCCAACCAATGACTCGGGATGATGGGGTGCTTTGACCATAGTTGTGGGACTTCGATGGATGGGGTTCTGGCGAAAGGGGGTGAAGCTGAGATCTGAGGACGAAGCTGGACACCAACTGCTGATACTAGGCAACACGATTCCGGCTGGGTTGGCTGGAACTTGCGGGTGTGCAGTTCCATCTCAGAGTTGGTGGATTGGAGCTCAAACGTGAGATTGTCATGGGTAGCTCAGGTAACAAATGATCTGTATTCCCTGCCGACTGGAGGTGTTGCCATTAAAACTCTTCCAAATCAGGGACGTTCTGATTATTGTGTAACCTTGGTAGATTACTGATCAATTCGGTAGTTGGGGAATGAGTTTGTGTTATGCTATTACTTAGGTTATTTTATTCCTGCTTAGAATGTGTCGTCTAATACCTTGCGATGGTTTTGTTGGAATGTTGGACACAGATTTGTGAGGAAGCAGAACCCTGCTGATCCCTTCCCAGTTTCATCACTGTTGGGTGTTGTGAAGATCTGCATTTGGACTTGGGATACGTGGTAAGTTGATTGGATTAGTAGTTATGTTAGTTGCTGATAAATTTGGGGATTGGCATTGGGTTTGATTAGAGTAGATTAGTTTGGATTTGTATTTGAATGGTTAACCCAGTGAGAAGTTTGAATCCATCTTGTAGCTTTAATTATGATCATGATTTGGATTTAAGATGGCAGTTTGTGAGAAGTTGATTATGTGAGGATCTTGGTGGAATTTGTTAATTTTTGATTCTATTATGTTGTGCAGTCTGACCTGGACTAATAGGAAGGGGATTAGGTTTCGTTGGAAACAAGGAGATGATACACAACACAAATCATTTAATTACATGGTTAATTAAATGATTATGAGATTGTGAATAAACCTAGAATGTTACCTAATCTTAATTACGCGGAGTAATTAGAAGCCTTTCATTTAACATGAGGTAATTAAATGGAAAGAAAATAATTAGGTTAACCCTAATATGATTTAGGGACTTATTATCTAGCTACTATCTTTGTAATAGCTAATTAAATACATCCTTGATATAGGAGTTTGATTGGATTATAGACGGGTGGTTCTTTCTGCTTGATACGGACTTCACTACTCTTGGAGGCGGGTACCTTTTGACTTATCTTTTCTGATATTGTCATATTGTTATGCATAGACTGTTATAGATAGCAGTAAGATTATACGCTATCCTGGTTTATTATGCTTGTTCTGGATACTTGTTGTTTATCCCTGAGTTATTATGTTGTTAGTTCCTTACAGTCTCAGGTATTGTCATATCTATACGTATGCTCAGATATCGTGATGTATCTCTTGCATTTGACATTTAGGGATCAGTAGTTTCCGACCAGTATACCTTGTAGGTTACCTGTATTTCCTGTTATAGGATTCAGACTGAGACTTAGTATATTGAGGACTTGGTGAGGGAGGTATGTGTACCTATCATACACCATCTTTGCATTGTTGCATGCCGGCGATCAGTGACTCCCTTGTGGTTGAGCCTATCGTCTTCTGGTACACGATATGCGCACACGGCCACTCATGGGTTAGTGGTGTCAGGGGTGACACATGTCATTGCAGGTATACGATGATTTGACTGGTACTCTCTCAGACGTCACCTATGACAGGTATACGATGATTTGACTGGTGTAGGGGTGACACATGTCATTGCACCATGTGCATATTTTGCATCGTGCATTGTTTGCTGCACTTGATTTCTGCACTTGTTTGACATGCATATACTGGAGACTTGTTATCTGAGATTATATGTCTATTGGTGTTCCATTGGTATTTATTACCCTTTTTTCAGGTTAGATGGATTCTGGTATGTATCTACCTCAGTATTTTCAGTACTAGTCTTTCCCTATTGTTGATATGAGACTGTATTAGCGGAACTCTTATTGTTAGTATAACTTTCTATGCATATCTATTCTGGGTATCCGCAGAGTTCCTTGGGACTCACACCGTTGGTTATTTTCCTTAATTTCAGGTTGATGTCTGCCAAGAGAGCCCTAGCCGCCAGTCCCCTGCTCGAGAGGAGCTCGGCTTCGTTTTATTTTACGTTGATTTACGGTTATGGACCCTGTATTATGTACTTTGCTTCCGTTGCCATGATTTGGACATGTATTATTGCTTTATTCGATGGGATTGTACTTTTGAGTCCTATGTTGGACTTCGTGGAGTTTTAGCTTTGTTCCTGCCCCCTGACAGCTCAGGTGAGTTCGTACTTTGATTTTACGATGGTTATAGTTATATATCCGTTGTTTCTGCATGGATTTGAGGCCTGAGGCCATTTAACTGCATGGTTGTGCTATTTGTATCTGTGTGTTTGTGTAAATTGTCCGTCGGACAGAGGAGGTGCTGTCCGATTTTCTATTGGATCAGCGGCTCCAGGGTCTCGGGGCGTGACAACTGGTCTTTTAGATAATCATCCTCGTTGCAGTTATAGCATCAGATTGTATATTTCTTTGGAGATTGCCTTTTGCCCTGAAACTTTAAAAATTTATTAGCCTTTTTAAAGAAACTTTTAAGGCTTTTTACCATTTTCATCATATTTTCATCGTCCGTTGACGACTCCTCCACGATCTAGATTTTCCTCGCGTTCAGAGCAACGTTGACCGTTTTCCTGCTCTTCCCTACACATTGAGATTTGTGAACCTCTAAAATCGAAACGAGTTGTTCTAGTGTACTTACCTCAAGGTCTTTTAATATGAAGTACGCGTCGATTACTAAGGTCCAATCCGGGGTTCTCAGGAAAACATTTAGTGTGTACCTATGAGCATCACGATTTGTTACCTTTTCATCGATGTTCTCAAGGCTCGTGATTAGCTCTTTTACCTTGGCGTGCAGTTGGGCAACTGATTTTCCATCTTCCATTTAGAGGTTGGTAAGATGGCTTCGAAGGATATCTCATCGCGCCAGTTTTGCCTCCGAGGTGCCTTCGTGCAATTCCAAGAACTTTTCCCAAAGTTCCTTTGTCGAGACGTACTTCCCGATTCGATTGACATCTTGTTCGGGGAGGATGATCAACAGATGGAATTCCACCTTTCCATTCACTATAGCATCTGCTTGCTCCTTGTTCCAGGAGTCAGGTTCCTTGATCTTTCCTTCGTTATCTTCTGGAGCTGAAAAATTATTTTTCATTGTTAGTAATAGTTCATAGTCAGTAGAAAAAAATACCTTCATCTTCTTCTTCCATGCTGTGAACTACCCCTTAAACTTTGACGGGTAGATCACTGGTCCAACCATTTTTTTTTAAATTTGCTGCAGTTCACGATTAGTCCTTCTGCGACAACCTGGCTCTGATACCACTTGATGAGTCGAGGTGGACCAGCAAGAGGTGGGTGAATTTCCCCTGTAAAAATAAAATAGATCTTTTGTGCGACTCACAAAGATTCCAGATTAATTGCAACAATAAATTAAATACACATAAACTAATTAACTGAATTGAACTAGTAAAAGGTTAAGACACAAGAAGTTACTTGGTTGCAATCTGGGTGGTTGCTAATCCAAGACGGTTGAAACTCACTATCAAAATCTCCTTTTAGCGGAGAAGCCTTTTACAGACTTTGTAGCACAAGACAAAAGATAGAAGCACAATGAAAAATAAGGAAGAATTCGTATGTATTTCAATTGATTGATTGGAACTGAGCTCTGGGGGCTTATTTATAGCCCTGGTCAATTCTATCCAATTGCTGACAAGACATTATAGGGGTGCCCGAGTGGTTGAGGGAGTCTGGCGCGTGGCTTGTGAGTTATCTGATGCGTAACGGTCGCAAACGACTAGATGGTAGATGATTATTGGCTCGCAGGCTCCTGTATGCATAGGGGCGCTCAAGTGCTCAGGCGCCCCTATGCATACAGGTGCCCAAGTGACTTTTGGTCAAGAACTTGTTGACCAGTCTCCAGTGGGTCTTCTTGGATGATTTTTGGCCAACCAAAGTTAGGCTTACCCAAATTCGACTCAGACCTTTCTCCGCTCGAGCATCCTTCCTCCCGGCTTCTCGTTCCTTAGACGTCGTGCACGTCCTTCTCGCTCCACCAGTGTACTCTTCCATAGCTTTCGCGTCCCTTGGATGCACCGAGCCCATCGACTCACTTCCCTGTGCAATCCTTCTCGTCCACTGCGACTTACGCTCGACTTCCTTCGTTCTTAAGCTCCTTCACACTTAAACAGAGGAATCAAAACTACAACAGAACATAACCTAACTTGGTTGATTACATCAAAACCAACCGGGACTCCAACATTTTATTTGTGTCATAATTGTTATGTTTTGTGTGCTATATCATATATCGTGACATCATATTATATATTTATCTTGTTATGATAATATAAATTGATATTATCATGTTATATCATACATATATCATTTAAGTTATGATAGATTTATTTTTTAAGTTTGCATTTGATGTATGTCATACTCATTTACATACATAAATTTTAATTCTTTGTAATTAAGGATAATGTTGTCAGTTGATATTCTTGGTTGGATGATTAAATTTAATATGTCTAGTTAGAGATTCATAATCCCTCTATTTAGGAAAACACACCTTACATCTTACAAGAATAATAAGATTAACTTATGTGAGTATTGAGATATATTATAAACAAGTCAGATATTAAGATGATGAACTAAGTTCAAAATATAATTTGATAGATCAAAATGAGTTTTAGTTTAATCAAACCAAATGAATTTTGTATTAATCAATCATGGGAAAAGTCAATATGTAAGTCATGTGTATTTAGTCCATTGATTATGATTGAAAATTGATTTTGAAAATCATTTCAAAAGTATTTTGTATATCCTTGGTAAAGTTTACTTAGTGATAGGAATCACTATGATTAGTTTGATACAAAGTTAAAGTTAAAAATGATTGAAATTTTCAATATTTTTCAACTTTGTACCATTCTTTAATAATAAAATGTATTTCATGGATAACTTTTTTTCCTTGATAGTGTTTGACATAAGTAATGTTTGTATGCAATTTTGTGATTTTTTGAAAATCATATGATTACTTATGTATTTTTGAAATTCGGTCTAAAAATTGAAATTACTGTTTTAAGCCCATCAATCAACCGATGACTATTTTTTTGGCTAAAATTGGTTATTTCAATCGTTTAAGCTCAGTCTTAGACATCTTAACCATCAACCCTTTGATATGCTTGGATAAGCATTCAAAGGTGATTTTCTTGAAAAAAATGAGAAAGGCAAGTTAAAAGGAGAAAAATGAGGAATTGAGGAGGATTTAGATTGAAGGTTGAATCTTTATCCTCATGACTTAGAGTTGGAAATTTTCTAAAGGTTTGGGAACTCTAAATTATTATTGGTGCAATGATTAAAGATAGAGAATGTTTTAATAGGGAGGTCATCTTTAAATGCATGATTTCAATATGAATGGAGGAGAATACAAGAATTTGAGGATGAGTGAACAAATGTAGAATTATATGCTCAAAGTTGAGCATTAAAGACAATGGAAGGTAGGGAACCTCCATTGTGGTGTTTAAAGTTAAGAATCGAAGAAGAGAATGGATTTTTAAAAGTTATTTTTGACGCGAAAGTTATTTTTAACGTGTCGTGTGCTAAAGGGGGAGAATGAAATGTTCAAGTTAAGTAACCTTTGGTTTACATCATGCCTTGGCATGAGAAGTAAAATGTTGGCCTAATCATTTAACCTAACTTAAACATATTGTCAAACATCAAAAAGGAAGAGACTATTAGTATAATTGATCCTTGATCAATGTTGGCCAGGTTGACCAAGCTTGAGTTGACTCGAGTTGAGGTTTCGATGTTTGATCAATATGTTAATTGACCAAGTGAGGTACATCAAGTAGGTTACGATTGATCGGATACTTGACAGTTGATCAATATGTTAAGTTGATTGAGAAAAAATTAAGTAGGTCAATGTTGATCAGATACTTGACAAGATATAAAAAGACCAAGTGAGTTACAGTTAATTGGATACTTAGCAATTGAAAATCCAATATGGAGTTAGCACGAGACGAAAAGGCCAAGTGAGTCTCCCATTTGTTTTAATTTGTTTATCCTTGTGCAAGGCAACAACCTTCATGCACATTATACGAACTTTTAAATTGAGAAATTTAATTAAATTGGGAAAGTGTTGGGATTTGATACTTGTTAGAATCAATCAAAGTCTCACATTAATTAAAAATGAAAAAGATTATGAGTTTAAAAGGATGGAAAGTGTTTTCATTGGCATGAAACCTTTTGGGTAGAGCCTAAGAGCAAAATCATGAGGGCTTAAGCCCAAAGTGGACAATATCATACCATTTTGAAAATATTTGTAGGATCAGTGTCGTCGATAGAGGGGAGTGAATATCGACTTATGCCTTTTCGGAATCTCATCGATTGTTCGTTCAACTGTCTATCAGAGTTGTTAGTGCGCAGCGGAAATAATTAAAGAAAAAAAAACACAACAACAAAGGACACACGGGATTTATGAACTTGGTTCTCAACCCCCCAGGATCAGTACGTCCAAGGCCTATGTACTCAGTGTGAGTTCACTAATGGTCTCCTCTTCGAAATTTCCAGAAGCGGAGAAAACCTATGTTACAGTTCATATTACAAGCACAAATAAATGAAAATTAAGTATAACTTGTAATGATAAAAGCAAACCAAAAAGAAATGAAGATCCTGGCCAATCTAGATGTTCGAAGCACAGCACGCTTCCTCCTGGAGCCTCCTTAGTTGTGTAGAGGATCGGATGCCGGCTAGAGGTAGGTGAATAGGCATTGACCCCAAATCTCTCGGTTTGCTTCCTATAATGTTAGTGTACGCAACGAAAATATAATTAAACTAAAACACTAAACCGATTTAATGTGGTTCAGAGATAAAGCTCGTACTCCACGACAATCCATAAGGTGGATGATCCTGATCCGTCGGTGGATGACTCTCCGGAAGACCTCCGGCTAGCTCGTGTCGCTCCTTGTGGGTGGAGAAACCTCACCACAACCTCAGCAGGACCTCTGAGCACAAAGACTACTAATTGGCCTTTAACCAAAGTTAATTTCGTCAACCCTAGCCAGCCAAACTGAGCTCCCTTAAATAGAGCTCGTTGTTGAACTAGTCGTTACAACCCAACATTCGAATTCTGGCCGACACCAGTCGACTGCACAGAAGATCAGTCGACTAATCTTTCTGTGACCTCTACCAGTCGACTGCTGCCAGCAGCAATCGACTTCCCAAACCCTAAACCTAGGGTTTCCCTTCCCGAGTATAATTCACTCAGCACGCAGACCCTCATGACTCACTTGACTGTTCTTACAGCCTCGATCTGTTGCCTTCAAGCCTTCTTCAACTTTGGCTCTCGTCCCTTGGATGCATACAAGCCCGAGGCTCATCTCCACATGTCATCCTTCACATATGCCTCGAAGTGTGCTTCTCTCGGCTCATCATTCTTGCCTTGTCCATGGTCCCTCGGACATGCCATCCTTCACCGAATCTGAAACAGTCAAACTAAGTCTATGTGTATCCTGTAAAACCTGCACGCTCATATACACATGTCAAATACAAGGGTAAACCTAACTTAAATTCTTTGCCCAAACATCAAAATACATGGTTCCACGGACCATAGATTGCCTCAATACGTTTAAGTTAGGGAAAACAAATAGCAAACATAATGTTAAATAAACATTTGAACTTACGTTGCCAAGGCTACACCTTAGACTTATACCGTCAATGCATATGCAAACATGCATGGATCCTATCACAAGACATCCCTCATACCTAAACTCCTCATGAGTTAGGATTTTTACCAAACAGTCATTTTAAGAACCTCTCCAAGGCTCCTCCTACATTGGACTTACAAGGATCCCCCTTCGCCAATAAATGAGCAACAATGGTCCCTCTTTACCTAAGCTCCCCCTTGACCTAGGATTTTTTGCAAAAGCGTGTTTGGTTTCCCACTTAAACCAAATACTTCTCCCCCTTTGCCACATATCAGAAAGAACTCCAACAATCTCTCAATTATTGGATTCTTTACCCTCTAATGATCATAAATATCGTGTATTAACCCCATTAGATTATGCATAAGTTTTATATTATTAGGACACATTTTGACTTTGCTGAAAATAATTTCAGCCTGTATCAGTCGACTGAGACTATCAGTCGACTGTCCTTATCGAAAACAAGTCTTACAGAATTATTAGTCGACTGCCCTCTGCACTAGTCAACTGATGCCCTAATATCAGCCTATTCCAGCATTTCTGACCCAATTTTAGAAATGCACCAATAAATCTATAAATCTTCCAAAATTTCAAATTTTGTGGAGAGGTTTGTGGCACCCGTGTCTACTTGAAAAAAAAAATACATTCAAAAATATATCTATCACCAATCCCAAGATTGACACAAAACCCAAAACTATCTACATAATTCAATTGAACCTTGATCTAAAGTCCTAGTTTTGGCCTCCTCTTGATGTATCTGCTCATACCAAACCACAATGCATACATAGCATTGGTTTATATTGCATCTATACATCAAAAATTAATTTTCATGTAATATGACCCCAATGTTATATTTTCATGCATAAAATACACTCCCAATGTGTCAAATCCTTAGGATTAAGACTCAAGTCCATCTCCAAATCCTTTGGCACGCTTAATGGTCTATCTAGACACCCTAGTAGAAACCACCTGAGTTCCATTGATCATGATTTCCAAATTGACTCTTAGAGCTCCCCCTTGAGCTCTTAGCCTTAGTAACCTCCCTAGGTGACTCATCTATAATTACAAGGTCACACCGGTGTACCTCCGGTGACTCTTGGCCTATAAACATAACCTTCTTAATCTTGAACACCTTGTCCAGGATTAAGTTTTTCTTTCCCTTAATCTTGGACACCTTGTCTTTGGTTAATGTCTTTTTGCCCTTAAATGACACTCCCATGTCATTTTTGAACTTCTCTTTGCTATAGTCATATGACGCCCTTGCATATGACTTTTCCTTAACATTGGAGAACCTAGATCGGTATCCCAAACCCAATCTATTAGTGTTAGGTCTTTGGCTCCCCAACAATTTTTCTAAACCCTTAGATCCAATAGTGAATCTATCTGGGATTTTCTCCAATTTCTCAAGCTTTACCCTCAAAACTTGATTTTTCCTTTCTAGGTTCTTAAACCTAGAGTCGACATGTCCACCATGGATATTCTTAGACCTACCCATTCTAGGCATTTGTCTTCCCTTTTTGGGATTAATGTCTTGGTTCTTAGGTCTAATGGTTATAGGTTTATCATGACATGATTTTCTAGGATTTTGATATGCAATATTAACCCTACTCCTATTATGATATTTAAATCCAAAATTATGTATGGACAAATAATTTATATTATTTCTAGCATGCATGAAGGAATTTAAATTTGAATTTGATTTTAAATTAGAGATTACCTCCCTTACCATTGTAGCTCCCCCTTGATGTGAGCTCCTTTTCTCTTCTCCTTCTTCTCCCATTTCTTTAAATGCTCTAATTTTTTGAATTCTCCTTTCCTTGGGTATTTGGTGTGGTAATGTCCTAGCTCACCACACGTGAAGCACCAAATGTGCTTCTTATCCTTCTTTTCCTTCTTGTTCTTACAACCCATATTAGAATCTAAAGGAATGGAAATGAGTTTAAGGTTTACCTCTTTTTTCACGCCCATGGACACTTGTCTCTGTAGTGTCCCTTTTGATTTCACCCAAAGCAAATTATGTGGTCCTTTGATTTTGCTTTGGTGGAGGTGGAGGCAAGGTTTGTTGAGGCAATCAGCCCTTAAATGATTGGAAGATCATGGTTTTGATGTGTGTGTGAATATGTTTAAGGTTAGAGTGTTATGTTGTATTTGATGTGTGTGATTGAGTTTGCAGGACTTGGAGAATCATACATGGTGCACACGTGAAGGGTGGAGAGCCGAGGGAGGAGAGCCGAGGGAGGAGAGCTCCAAGGGCAAGCCGGGAAGTGGACTTCAAGGGCACACGTGAAGGGTGGCATGGAGGCAAGCCAAGGGAAGGCTTGCGTGCGCATCCGAGGGACGATAGCTAGAGGAAGAGGACTTCAAGGGGCGAGCCAAGGGAGCAGACCTGAAGGCACACGTGAAGGAGAAGATTCAGAGTGGCTGGAGCTGAGCTGGGAGGCAGGGCAGTCGACTGGCCCAGAGGCAGTCGACTTCCAAAACCCACAGAAAGTTTGCGGCCTCGGACCAGTCGACTGGCCTTGGGGCAGTCGACTGTTATACCCCGAAACTAGTCGTTGGCTAGCAATTAATACTAGGCCAGTCGACTGGTGCGGGCTGGACAGATTGCGAATCTGTCCTGTTCACCTATAAAAGGAGCACTTTTTGTACGTGCACGGCACCGTTCCGTACAGTATCGAAGTGCTGCTCGTGTGTAGAGTGATTCTTGCTTCCTCTCTCGTATTTCTGTATCTGTAAAGAGGAAGATCTTGCTGTAAAGGTTTCTCCACCTCAAGGAGACTTTTCGATAGTGAAAAGTGGTGCTCGCGTGTGGATCCTTGGACTAGTCACCCATCTGGGTGGATACCAAGTAAACGATAAGTGTTAGCCTTGTTTTCAATTCCTTTGCATATTATTTCCGCTGCTCTAACAATTCTGTAGAGATCCAAGATCCGAAAAAGTGCATTCACCCCCCCCTCTGCACGCCTTAAATGATCCTTCAGTTGGTATCAGAGCCGGTGCGTTTTGGAAGATCTAACAGTCAACCGGAACAATTGTGATGGTGTTTCAAGAGGGATACTCCACCGCACGACCTCCGTTCTTCGACGGGAACGACTTCGCCTATTGGAAAGGTAGGATGCAATACTACCTCATGAATGATATTGAAAATTGGATA
>JAGFNQ010000429.1:0-20240 GCA_024364735.1 Boesenbergia rotunda | reverse complement strand
ACTCTGCTTCACTTAGAAGAATCCTTTTCTTTAAAAAGCATTTCCATTTAAAATTTCTGGGAATACTAGAACCCCTTATAGCATTGGAGGATAATTCCATGTCACAAAAGTTAGGATTTTCTTCTATTATCTCAAATTGTTCCGGCAAAATTTGGTTTGCGCATGACAATAGTATAGTATGTGAGGTGTTGGTAGATCATGAGCAATTTCTTCATCTTTTATTAAAATCTGCTCTTTTCCTTCTGACATTATGATTACGGTAGTGTATGCAAAATGCTCTAGGGTGAACAGGTATGAGCTTTGGGAGAAGTTAGAAAATATAAAACCAAATAATGAGATGCTCTGGATGATTGGAGGTGACTTTAATGTCATTGCTAAAGCACAGGAGTCTTCGGCAGGTTATATTAATGGATTTGGTGCAATAAATGATTTCAGTAATTTCATAATGATTACGGGGCTATTAGATGCTGGCTTTGTAGGAGATCCTTATACCTGGACAAACAATAAAGTATGGAAGCGTCTTGATAGAATATTGATCTCATCATCATGGCAAGATCATGAATATTCAGTGAGGGTGGAGCACCTAAGCAGGGCTGCTTCAGATCATTGCCCGCTTTTAATCTCTTTTTTAAATTTTGCGAAACCTATAGCCTCCTTTAGGTTTCAGAGAATGTGGCTGAGACATCATGGGTTTATGCAGACTGTGAGATTAAATTGGAATCTTCATTGCTATGGTTTCGGTTTACAGAAACTACAATCCAAACTGCGAAGGCTTAAAAATCATTTAAAGTGGTGGAATAAAGAAATCTTTGGGAATATTCAGGATAATGTTCAGAGGGCAGAAGTTCAATTTTCAGAGGCAGAGAAAAAGTATGACTCAGATCCAATCGAAGAGAACAAAATTTATAGAAATAAATGTCAAGCACACCTCTTCAAAACTATGCAAATGGAAGAAGATTATTGGAAGCAGCGGGCAGCAGTAAAATGGATGAAAGAAGGAGAGAAAAATACTAAATTCTTTCATTCTTTGGTGCAACTAGGAGGATGGCTAACAGAATTTCTAGAATATGGGATGAAGGAGCCTGTTTGGATGATCCAGAACATATTAAAGCTTCGGGAGCTGCTTATTTTGAAAAATTGTTAATAGGTGATAGTTTTAATGGGGATATAGCGGATCTGAGTCATATCCCTTTGCTGATTAACAATAAGGAAAACATGGACTTGACAGTTCTGCCGTCTATGGAGGAAATAAAACAAGTTATTGGTGAAATGGATCAAGATAGTGCAGCTGGTCCAGATGGATTTTCGGCCTTCTTTTATGTCTCTTGTTGGGATATTATTAAAGAAGATGTGTATCATGCGGTGATAGATTACTTTAAAGGTGGATCGTTACCAAAAGGGATGAATGCTACAACCATTATTTTAATACCAAAAGTTGAAAATGCGCAAAGTTGGCAAAACTTTAGACCTATTAGTCTTTGCAATGTTTCTTATAAAATCATTTCTAAGTTGTTGGCAAATAGACTGAGAAAGGTTTTAACCAAGATAATCTCTCCGGCGCAAAGTGGGTTTGTAGAGGGAAGGTTGATTCAAGACAACATACTTTTGGCTCAAGAGTTAAATCACAAGCTTAACCATCATGTGCGTGGAGGGAATTTGATCTTGAAACTTGATATGGCTAAAGCCTTTGATCGAATTCAGTGGAGCCTGCTCTTTAGAATTATGGCGGCTTTTGGCTTTTCAAATTCCTTTATTAATCTTATCAGAGGATGTGTTGCTCATTGCTGGTTTTCGGTTAGTATCAATGGCTTTCTCTCAGGTTTTTTCCAAGCAAAAAGAGGACTCAGACAAGGTGACCCTATCTCTCCTTTTCTGTATATTATAGCTGCTGAATTTCTTTCTAGAGGATTAGAGGAGTTATTTTCTAAAAATCCTAAAATGTGGTTTTCTATGAACAATGATATGAAAATCTCTCATTTAGCATACGCGGATGATGTTATGATCTTCATGAACGGCTCTATTGATTGTGTTAAGAAGTTAAAAGCCTTTCTTAGCTCCTATGAGGAGCAATCGGGACAAGCTATAAATGCAGGTAAGAGTATGTTATATCCATCAAAAAGGATAACAGGCGCACGAAGGGACTCTATCATGCGTATTACGGGATTTGCAGAGGGGATTTGGCCAATAAATTACCTGGGAACTCCTATCTTCAATGGTAATAAAAACTCTGCATATTATTTACCGTTATTGGACAAGATAAAGAAGAGGTTATTCGGATGGAATTTATCAAAACTTACTTATGGTGGTCGGCTTCTTTTGATTCAAAGTGTTTTGAGCTCCATGCCTTTGTATTTACTACAAGTTCTTCTTCCTCCATTGTCTTTTCTCCACAAATTAGAAATGACCTTTGCAAACTTTTTCTGGGGTTCATCAGATTCAAATAGGAAAATTCATTGGATAGCTTGGAAGAAGGCCTGTCGACCAAAATTGGAAGGGGGTCTAGGTGTGAGAAGTTTGACAGATCTTAGTACTGCTATGGCTGTCAAATTGTGGTTTAGATTTAGGGAGCAAGGCACTCCATGGGCAATCTACTTGGAAAAGACGTATTGTAAAAAGTTGCACCCAGCTATTGCTCCTGTTAAAAGCAATGCCTCCTCAGTTTGGCGCAGGATGTCTAAAATCCGTAATTTTGCAGAATCAAACACTGGATGGATATTGGGGGAAGGAAAACTTAGTTTTTGGTTTGATAATTGGCTGGATAGTGGGCCTTTATATCAAAACTGCAACTTGCTGGATAAGCACAACGCCTTGATTTCAGATTTTATGGAAGATGGCGTCTGGAAACAGAATCTTATTAGGCCTTTATTATCTGAGAATTTAGTGGCAGAAATAATTAAATCCCCTATTAATTGGGGGGAACGGGATCGACTGGTATGGAAACCATCCATGGATGATAATTTTTCTTTAAAGTCAGCTTGGAATTGTTCCCGATCAGCTCAGTTAATTGACCCATTCAGGACTGTTATTTGGAGTGGCATTCTTTCTCCAAGTATTTCCATTTTTGCATGGCGTTTTCTAGAAAAAAGGCTCCCTGTGGATACCATCTTGCAAAAGAGAGGAATACAGCTAGTCTCTAAGTGCCAATGCTGCAGGTCAATAGAATCCTGGGACCATTTGTTCTTTAGTGGCTCGATAGCAAGGAAGGTGTGGTCTTTTTTTACTTGTACATTCTCATTGAGCAGCCATTTCCCTTTAGAGGTTTGGAAGATTGGTCAAAATTGGATAAAAGGTGGACATGCCAGAGAAATAGTCCCTTTTTTAATTTTGTGGAATTTATGGAATGCCAGAAATGAAGCCAAGCATCGAGATGTTAAAATGGAGGCACAAAGGATCTGCAAAAAAATTAAACAGTACTTTCATATGGGCAGTGTTGCAGGTCTCATTATGAATAGGCATTGGAAAGGATATACGTCGGTTGCCAGGGCTTGGGGATTGAATTGTAAACTAAAAACTAAAAGCACAATTTCAGTAGTGCATTGGAGAAAGCCAAGCCTGGGATGTTTCAAATTGAACACAGACGGTTGCTCGAAGGGTAATCCAGGTGAAGCCTCATACGGAGCAATTATTAGAGATCATGAAGGGCTTTTTATTATGGCTAAGCAAGGCACCCTAGGAATAAATTCTAATATAATGGCTGAATTAATGGCAATCCTTGCTGGGTTAGAAATGTGTAAAGCACATAATCTCTGGCCAGTTTGGCTAGAATCAGATTCTCAAGTTGCTTTGAGGATCATAATGTCTTCGATGGTAGGTTGGGAGTTCCGGAAGATTGTATTGGAGATTAGACAGCTAATCAGGAGATATAATGTATCTTGTTCGCATGTATATAGAGAAGCAAATGCAGCGGCGGATTATCTTGCAAACCAAGCCTTTAGTTGCAACGGTGAAAGAGTTTTAACGGAAGGAACGAAGGACAAGATACTATACGGAATTTGCAAGGTAGATAAATTGGGATTGCCCTACATTAGAATGGCTCGAAGATCATTTTAAAATCTCATCTGAATTTTATTCTATTGATTACTCTTTTCATATAATGGTTTCTCCTGGTTTCTATTGATGACTTAAGGGGGGTTTCAGATTTTCTGGTTGTCCAATGAAGTGAGATTCTGATGCTATGCTTTGTTGGGTTCTCATATGTTCTAAAAAGAAGAAGAATTTTTTGTAGGCCTTTTAATATTGGTCATCATATATGGTTGCTGGCTCCTTGGTAGTGTCATGGATTTTGTTTATATATATAATTTGATCAATTGGATATTGAAGTTAAATATCAATTCTGATACGGAGAAATCTGTTTCTGAAGTCATTAACATAGTATCATGGTCTTAGTTCTGTTTTAGCCTGGGTTGATCATATGTCTGGTTTTCTTAAAGGCTTATATGGAATTTTGAACTCCTGGTTTATAATGCGAGGTTTTGGCTATCAAACCCTTATTATACTGTAAGTCACATTCTCTGTGGATGGGTTTGGAAGTGGTGGCTTGAAGTTTTGCAAAGGTTTGAATGTATTTTCTGATATTCTGATAAAGGTTTAAAAGGAATTCTGTCCTCCTGGTTATCCTTAATGAATGATCTCGGTCAGATGGGATGGAAGTTATTTGATTTGAAATTTGCAAAGAAACAGAAAAATCTGGTAGTGTTTGAAGATTTGAAGAAGATACACTCAAGTGGATGAGTACATGAGAATCCGGACTTACAGATATTCCAACTCACTGAAACGTATTTGCTGAATGCTTGGAGATTCATGAGGGCAGCTTGGCCCCTATATAAGGTAACCTGGTGGTTTCAATTGATGGCTTTTAAAGATGATATGATTTTCTATGTTAAATGGTTCAAGCATACTGAAAATCATATGTATTATGGAGGTGAAGTCCAAGAGGTCGAAGGCTTGGGATAAAGTTCTAAATAGAAGATCCTGTATAAATTCCTACTCATCATTTGTTTTGACTCCCTTTAATGTAAAATTTTTTTTTTGTTGTTTTGTTTCTTTTTTGTAATCCCATACTAGAAGGTTTGGTTTGGTCCCCCTTCTAATATGGTTTCCTTTACTTCTTGAAATAAAATTCTTCATTTCGTCAAAAAAAAAAAATGTTAAAGACATTATCCAATACCTCAACGACTACCTGAAATTAGCAGCAAAGACTGGAAGACTCTACGCCGAGCCAGAACTCTTAGAAAAACTATGGTTCAAAATGCCCGGAGAACTTGGCAACATGATAAAATCAGCCTTTGATACAAAATATCCTGGGCTAAGCGTTGGGGTAATCCCTAGAATTTTATTTGCATATAAATTCTTAGAACAGGAATGCAAGGATGCAGCTTTTAAAAGAGCCCTGAAGAACCCGTCCTTCTGTAGCCAAATTCCTATACCAGGCTACTATAAAGGACAAGGAAAGAAGAAATACGAAATTCGGCGATCAAAAACCTATAAAGGCAAGCCTCATGAATCACATGCAAGAATTGAGACGAGAAAGCACCTAGTAAGAAACAAGAAATGTAAGTGCTACCTATGTGGTCAAGAAGGACATTTTGTAAAAGAATGTCCTAACGAAAGAAGAAACATCAAAAGGGTGGCTATTTTTGAACAATTAGATCTCCTGGAGGATTGTGACATATTATCAGTCCAAGAAGGAGAAGATCAAAGTGATGCTATATTTAGCATCTCTGAAGGAGAAGAAGACGATGAAGACCTCCAAAGGTCAGTTCAAACACTTCAATTAAATGATCAATATATGTATATGCTTGGACAAATAGACGGAGGCTATAGACCACAAGTGAAAGTCACGGAGGAACAGTTAAATTGCTTACATGACTGGCAACATAATAAACCAGTCTTACCCCCACAGACTGCAACATGCACTTGCTGTAAAAGAGCCATAATGCAAAGAGCAAGAATACACTGCCCAAAATGCTTATCAATAGCATGCAATTTATGTAGACCATACTACTTCAACAAAGAAGTCTCGATAGCCCCATCAGCACCGGCCCATTTTTTCCCAAAGAAACTACTTCAAGAGCAACAGTATTATATTGCCTGGTGTGAAAGTGAAATTGAAAGGTTACAAAAGGAAGTCAATTACTACAAGAACTAGTATGAGTCCCTCCAACTGGAAAAGGAATTGGGCCAAGACCTACAGGAATTAGGTCAGAATATACAAACACTGAACGAAGAAGAAGAAATGGCCAGTATGCTTCTTGAAACTCACAAAGATGCAGCACAAGAAGCAATAGGGCCAAGGTTAGTAAAAAAACATGCTATACAATCTAACCGTGGAAAAAGAAATTCCAGGAACTCCCAGGTTTTCATTAAAGGCTATCTTAGACACCGGGGCTACCACCTGTTGTGTGGATATGAAATCAGCACCCCCCGAAGCTTTGGAGAAGAACACATTTATTGTTAGCTTCAGCGGAATTAATTCTCAGCAGACAGCATATATGAAACTCAAACTCGGAAGAATATTTATTGGGGAAAATATTTTTCGAATCCCCTATACTTACAGTTTTCCTATGGTCCAGGGAGATGATATTCAAATGATCATAGGATGCAACTTCATAAGAGCTATGCATGGAGGACTTCGAATTGAAGGCAATGTGGTAACATTCTACAAAAATCTGACCACAATAAATACATTGCCATCTGTTGTAGCTGCAACATTGGAAGAATTAGATCTAGATGAGGAAGAGTATATCCAGTAAAAGAAATGGTAAATTACTCCACAGGGGCAACACAGCAGCAATTCAAAGAGAAATTCAGGCTACTCCTCCAAGAATTAAAGGACCAAGGATATATTTGTTGGGACCGAGTGCATGTTGACATGGATGCGGGTTTGTAATTTTAAAATTAATTACGTGCAGCGGAAGGTTTAGCATAAATAATTTCTCAAATTATTTAACCACACATCTAAGCATGCAATTTTATCTTGTGTAGACATGATTATATATTTAAAATTTTGCAGAAACATAAACTAATTTACGTATTACCTCGCATAACTCGAAGGAAGGGACGAGATCCAACCGCATGCGTCCCTTGGAAGCTCCGCCTCTATTCGCGTCTACGCCGAGTATATTCGGGATGACTTCGCAAAGCCACGAGTTTCGTGTTCTCGAGAACTACTAGATTCTCCGAGAACGCGATGAAGAAAACCAAGAGAGAAGTCGAAAGACTAACCACAAAAGGATGGCTGGCAGGGAAAGGGCAGGGGCGGCCAGCTGGTGCTCCTTCTTGGGGTTGGTTGGCGCACGGCAAGAAGAGGAGAAGAGAAGGAAAGAAAGAGAGGGAGAGAGCCTATGCCTTCATCTCTATGATTATCCCCAAAGCCTTGCCTTGGGTCCATTATATAGTGGCCTCTCAACCATCAAGCCTCTCAAATATGGAATAACTTATTCTTGTTGGATTGAGAGAAACGATAGAGGGGGGGGGGGGGTGAATATCGTTAAACGTTCGGATTAACAGTTAGAGAAATTACGCAGCGGAAATTTAAATCAAACACACGCAAACACCAAGTTTTTTACTTGGTTCGGAGTCGCGGCCGGCTCCTACTCCAAGGCCCACGGTCGTTGATCGTTTACTGCGGGCAATTCTATATGTGCGCAAAATCAGTTTACAAAAAGTATTACGAAGATTATTGCAGTAAACTAAAATTAGCTCTTCGATACCGACGTTTGGTGTAAATTATATTTTTGAAGCAGAAGGACGTCGTCGGCGCTTGTATCTCGAGTCGGGAGGTTTTTCGGAGTAGAGCGCAGGAGCAGAAGAGCGTGAATGCGTTGGATAAATTGGTTATTCGAAGCCTTGGGGTCGAGGGCCCTTTTATAGCCCCTGGGGGCGCCCGAGACGTCGGGGGAGCCCCCCACGTGTCAGCTGATCCGAGTTCCTCTCGGTCAGCTTTGATCCCTTCAAACTCGGGATCAGACATTGACGGGGGCGCCCGAGACGCTAGGGGTGCCCGGGTTGACCAGGTTGACCGGGTCAACTCTTATCCGTTGGCTTCCCGCTGGCTTGCTTCATTAGCTTGAGCTTGGGGGCGCCTGGGAGCATGGGGGGCGCCCTGCCCATGAACTGCCTGTAACGACCCGGAAAATTCTCTTAATATTTTCTGAAATATTGAGCATGTCTAGATAATTTTCCGAAGGACCTAGAGGTATTAATACGAACTTTGGCCTAGAAAATCCATGTTTTCTCATTTAAATTGAGAAAACTAAGTACTAATGGGCCTTACGTGGAGTTTTTAATACCATGATTATAGGTGGATTTTAGGTAATAATTAGTATAAATAGGTAATAATTAGTATAAATATAAATAGGATTTAATTAGGCATATTAGCATGATTATGGGTAAGTCTTAGCCTAATTTTTTCTATTTTAATGAAGAAATTAAGTACTAATGAGCTTTAAATGGGTTCCAAAAATGGGTATTAATTAGGTAAAATTAATATAAATATAAAAGAATTTTATTTAGGAATATTAGCATAATTATGGGTGATTTTAGGGGGATTTTCAGAATTTAGGATAAGGAAAAAAATAAAATAAATGAAATAACAATAAAATAAAAATAAAGGTGCATGAGCCAAGGATTGAACCATGGACCTCTTCGACAACCATGCATGCTTTAACCAACTCACCTAGCAAGGGATTTCTATTGGGAAATGAAATAGAGTTTGGCTAAGGCTTAAGGGAAGATGAGGAGTCATGAAGAGACTCTTCATTTGCCTTCTTAAAGGGGCTATAAAGAGAGGGTTTGGGGGGTTACTTCTCTTCATTTATCAAGTCACCTTCTCCCCTCCTCCTTCTTCATTCTTGCCGAAACACCAAGAAGGGGTTTCCCTTGGAAAAAACTTCACATCTCCAAGATCTAGGTTCCTTACAAGAGTACAAGGGCAAGGAGGGATCAAGGGTCAAGAGCTCTACAAGTTCTTTCTCTTTTAAGGTCTAAAAATCAAGAAATCCCAATGTAAGACTCCCTCACCTGTGGTATATTAGTTCTTTATGATTTTCTATGATTTTAGCATATTTTAAAGGTTGGTTTGAGATTTAAGTTGAAAGGAAAGAAAATCAAGAACCCTAGCCTAAGGGGGTTTCGGCCCTAGCATGTTTTGGGTCCAAAATGATGCTATAAATCCTAGTTATATTTTCTAATATCCTATCATGATGTTTAGATGTTAAATATAATTTTAGGGAATTTTTGGAGTACCCTAGGATACCCTAGGATTTCGGCCAACATGAAAGAAACAAAGCAAGCACCCTAGGATACCCTAGGGTTTCGGCCACAATGTTTAAGGGTCCATGATGATTCTAAAAATCTGTATAATGTTATTTAAGGTTCCCTTATGATGTTTAGAGGTTAAGTATAATTTTTGGGAATTTTTGGAGTACCCTAGAATATCCTCGGGGTTCGGCCAACATGAAAGAAACAAAGCAAGCACCCTAGGATACCCTAGCATTTCGGCCATAATGTGTAGGGTCCATAATGATGCTAAAAATCTTTATAATGTTATTTAATGTTCCCTTATGATGTTTAGAGATTAAATATAATTTTGGGGAATTTTTGGGGTACCCTAGGGCCCCCTAGGGTTTTCGGCCAATCCATGAACTCATGGGTAGAGTTAAATCCAAACCCCCAAGCATATGTGTTGTGTATTAACATGATATAAGAGAGATTAAGGGTGACTTATGGGACCTTTTTCAAGGCTTTGTGACCCCACAAGATTCAGCCAAGATGGATGGTAGGGCAAAAGTTAGGGCTTTCCCCAAGTAAGGGCCCTAATAGCCCCATTAGTATGTTATGGTTGATGTTTAATGGTTGATTGGGGATTTTAATGAAAATTTTCCATGCACCCATGCCCTTGTAGGTTTCGGCCAGTCCAAGGAAGGGGGGCTAAGGATTAGGGTTAACCCTAATCATGAGCCCTAAGGGCTCCCTATGGTCTTATAGGCAATGTATGGATGTTCCTTTACCTTGTGCCATCTTATATGTTTATGGGAATGATGGAAACCTTCCATGTAGGTTTCGGCCAAGGCTAGGTAATTAGGGTTTGATGGAGTTAAGATTTGAAGAATGATGATTTATAGTTCATTATGAAGAATACATAAGGGTTCAAGCATGTGGTAGAAATTTAAGTTACCTATAACCCTAACTTTAAGCACCATGTGTATGTTTGTATGCTTATGATTGGATGCCATGCTTAATAGGGTTATTTATGAATGTCTTATATTCCATGTCATGCACTTGGATAGTAGGAATCATGTTTATGGAAGTCCTACCTATGAATACTTATGTTATGTTAAGAACCATGTGATGTTATATGCTTATGCTATGTTAAGAACCATGCTATGTTTATGTTCATGCTATGTTAAGAACCATGCTATGTTATATGTTCATGTTATGTTAAGAACCATGTTATGTTATGTTTATGATAAGAATGATGCATGCCACGTTGTTATGAATAAGGATGCATGCCATGTTATGAATAATGATGCAAGCCATGTTAATGAATAATGATGCATGCCATGTTATGAATAATGATGCATACCATGTTATGAATAAAGATGCATGTCATGTTTATGAAGAAAGATAATGCTCATGCCTTCCAGGCATCATGATGGTCAAGCATGTTTTAAGTCATGCTTCATGTAACCAAGTTATGCCATGTTTAAATATGCCATGAATGTCTTATGAATGATGAAGCATGTAAAGTATTATACTTTATGAATGGGGCTTGTACCGGACCGAAGTATGGGTCCAAGAGATGGGCACCTTAAGAACGTCCCGGTTCTGGACTACCGAAGCTGTCCACGGTTCTGGCACTACCGAAGCTGTGCAACAGGGATGGGCACCTTAAGAACGCCCTGGTTCGAGGACTACCGACTATGCTGTCCTTACCCCAGTAGGTCGAGGCTAGCTACCTTGTATTTACTTAGGGATGCGCGCCATGATGTATGTATGTAGTACAAGCCGGGGACCCCAACAATGTGATGATTATGTTTAAGTATTTAAAAGTATGTTTTTAAAAGTTAGGCATCTATATATATATATACATATGCATTCCACCCACGCATTCATTCATGTTATGCATTATGCTATGATGATGATGTCTTATGCTTATGATTCATGTTATGAAATGGGTATGATGGTAAATTGATTTATGCCATGATTATGATAAGAAGATGCCCATATGCTATAATGGAAAATATGCCCATGATATGCTAGATAGGTTTGGTCTATACCTTATGTTTATGTTTATACCATGTTCCATGCCATGTTAAGAATGTCTAATGATGCGTATGTTTATACCATGATTTATGCCATGATAAGAATGTTAATTATGTTATGCTTATGATTATGCTTTATGCCACGATAAAAATATTTAATTATGTTATACTTATGTTTATGCTTTATGCCATGATAAAATGTTATGTTATGCTTATGTTATGCTCATGTAAAGTTTAAGTAGGTTTATGTTTATACTTCATGTTTAAGACTAAATGATGATTATGTTTCATATTGTAACGACCCGGAAAATTCTCTTAATGTTTTCTTAAAATATTAAGCATGTTTAAATAATTTTCCAAGGGACCTAGAAATATTAAGGAGAACTTTGGCCTAGAAAATCCATGTTTTCTCATTTAAATTGAGAAAACTAAGTCCAATGAGCTTTAAATGGGCTCCAAAAATCGATATTAATTAGGTAAAATTAATATAAATTAGGTAAAATTAATATAAATATAAAAGAATTTTATTTAAGAATATTGGCATAATTATGGGGGATTTTAGGGAGGATTTTCGGAATTTAGGGAATAAAAATAATAAAATAAATGAAATAAAAATAAAGGTGCATGAGCCTGTTGGGACCGAGTGCATGTCGACAAGGATACGAGTTCGTAAAATTCAAAATTTTTACGTGCAGCGGAAGAGTTTGCATAAAATAATTTCCTAAATTATTTTAACTTCGTATCTAGCATGCAACCTTATAGTGTATCGACATAATCATAAAATAAAAGTTTGCGAAAAGTAAACTAATTTACCAAGTACCTCGTGTAACTCGAAGTAAGGGACGAGATCCAACCGTAGCGTCCCTTGGAAGCTTCGCCTCTATTCGCGTCCACGCCGAGTTCTCTTCGGGATGACTTCGCAAAGTCACGAGTTTTGTGCCGACGAGAACTACTAGATTCTCTATAGGCACAACTTGAAAGATCAAGAGAGGAGTTAGAAACTAACCAACAAGAAGCAACGGAATCGAATTCCGAGAGGAGAGGAGTCGCTATCCGCTTCTTCTTCTTCTTGTTCGAGTTCTTCTTCTTCTAGTGGCTCACGGCAACACCTCCTTGGTGTTGTGATTGGGCGCCGGCCCTAGAGGAACTAGGGTGCGCCGGCCCTAGAGAGCTAGGGTGCGCCGGCCCTAAGGAAAGAAGAAGAGAAGGAGGAGAGAAGAGAAGAGAGAGAGGGAGAGAATAATTAATCTCTTAATTACTCAAATCGAATTAAGGTCTAGCCTTTGGTTCCTTTATATAGTAGCAACTCCTTTGCTAAGTCTCCCTCTAAACCGAATTAACGGAATTATTTATAAGAAATTTATCTTATAAATTTTCTTATTGCTTATTCCTTTTAAGCCTAGTCTTATTATAAACAATTTATAATAAAACAAATTAGTTATCATAAGAGATTTATCCTATAAATTCTCTTATGAATTTTATAATAATTAACTTTATAATAAAACTAATTATTTATCATAAGAAATTTATCCTATAAATTCTTATGAATTAATTCCGTTTAAACCAAGTCCTTATTATAAACTAATTTATAATAAAAACTAATTCTTCTTCTCTTTAAATTATGGAATAAATTTTATAAGAAATTTATAAACTTTCTTATTATGGATAAATCAATTCATAATTGATTTTATAAAATTAAAATGAACCAACTCATGGATTATTTTAATCTTCCATAAAAGAATAAATTTCTATAAATTTTATTTATATAAATTTTTTATACAAATTTATTTATCCATAATTTATAAAATAAATCGCGCTATATTTATTTTATTAATTAAACCAATTAAATTGGTTTTCTCCTTTTATTTGGCCGGCCACCAAAGAGGGGTTAACACCCTCTTTGGTCGGCCAAACCCAACCCGGACCGTCGCGAATTAAACTCATTTAATTCGCCCAAAAAAGCCTTCAAAAGACTTAGCCATTTTTAGCTTCTAATGCGCCTCTGACTAACTCAGATTCGACTTCTTTCTCTTGATAGGAAAATCCAATTTTCAAGTCATTTTAAATCCCTCGGATTACTCGTAGTGCGTGTGACTAAATAGGCTTTCGATTTATGTTGGCCGTCTATAATTAACTAATTATAGAACGATCATGAGTGGCACCTAGTAGTACATCATGATCCCCAATTAATCGAAAGATCAACGGTTTGACCTCAGAAGAAATTATTCTGAAACCCTTCAGCAGCTCTAATGAATCGTGCCCCATTCCCTTCACCACCTTATACCCACTTGGTTCAGGACATAGTCAATGGTGTCAGTCCCCACTAGGCTGACTATGTCACGCCTAGCCCAAGTAATGTCTTACTCGTCCTTTGGATTTCTAATTACTCTCATGTATTTTAGAGACTCTCACTCTAAACATGATATGCTCTGGCCAGAGGCTTTGAGTAACAATCCGACGATAGGCCTGGGTATACATCTCCTCGCAAGGAGTGGTGAATCCTTTGTAGGTTGTTCAAACATCTTCGGGCACTTCGGCTTATACCCGATCATCCTGGGTCCACACCTCCTTGGAGATGCTTGCTTAAGATGTCAAAGTATAAGTCTCCATGACCAAGATGACTTGAACACCGCAAGTCAAAGGAACATCGCACTTAAGCCGCAGTAAGATCTTCATTGACATATCTACATGTAGATACCCATATGAAGTCTTACAGCTAGTCACTCCAATGAACTAGTTCCCTTAACTAGCATCCATGTTTATCTCCGGACATCCCAATGTCACCAGCCAGTGAGAATCAGCTGATTAGAGAATAACCCATGCTAGTCTCAACAGAATTGATAGTGTCCGTTTTTATCAATTCATCGACTAGGGATATTTTCAATACTTCACATTTGCGCATTTAGAGATAATCACTAGTTGTGATCTCATCACAAATTCTCTTATGCTGTGAGTTGTATTGTGGACATTCAGTAGATGAGTTTAAGATCCCAATCAAATACACAAGCATGTATACTCAAATAGTGAATTATCATTTATTAATATAAATGTTTTACAATTATAAGGTGATTGCCTTAGGACACTTCTCTCATATCACTAACAGAGCCAAGAATTGAACCTTGGACCTCTTGTACAACCATGTAAGCCTTAACCATCTCACCTAGCAAAGGATTTCTATGAAGAAATGAAGTGGATGTAAGTTAAGATTAAGAAGAAGATGAAGAGTCATGGAGAGACTCTTCATTTACCTTCTTAATGGGCTATTAAAGGGGGGTTTTGGGAGTTACCTCTTCTTCCTATTACTTGCATATTCGAACCCCATCCTCCCCTCATTCTTGCCGAGCACCAAGAAGAGGTTTTCCCCTTGGAAAAACTTCCACCAAGGTCTCATCTCCAAGATCTAAGGGGTCTTCCAAGGATACAAGGACAAGGGTGTTCAAGGGTCCAAAGATCTTACCATTTTCTTCTCTTCCAAGGTTCGAAAAATCAAGAAACCCAAGGTAAGACTCTCTCACCTGTGGTATAATAGTTCCCTCTGATTTTTATGATTTTTAGTATGATATAGTGGTTGGTTTTCGAATTTGATGTTGAAAGGAAAGAAAACCAAGACCCTCATGTTTAAGGGTTTCGGCCACCATGATTTACAGGTCTATAATTATGCTAAAAATCATGATAATGTTTTTTAATGTTCCCTTATGATGTGTAGAGGTTAATTATAATTTTTGTGAATTTTTGGAGTACCCTAGGACACCCTAGGGTTTCGGCCAACATGAAAGAAACAAAACTAAGAACCCTAAGTTTAAGGGTTTCGGCCACCATGATTTATAGGTCTATAAATATGCTAAAAATCTGTATAATGCTATTTAATGTTCCCTGATAATTTTTAGAGGTTAAGTATAATTTTTGGGAATTTTTGGAGTACCCTAAGACACCTTAAGGTTTCGGCCAACATGAAAGAAGCAAAACCAAGAACCCTAGGATTGAGGGTTTCGGCCACCATGATTTTAAAGTCTATAATCATGAAAAAAATCTTTATAATGTTATTTAATTTTCCCTTATGATGTTTAGAGGGTAAGTATAATTTTTGGGAATTTTTGGAGTACCCTAGGACACCCTAGGGTTTCGGCCAACATGAAAGAAACAAATCAACACCCTAGAGACCCTATGGGTTTCGGCCACCATGGTTTAGGGTTCAAAAATGATGCTAAAAATCTTGATGATGTTTTATAATGTTCTCTTATGAGGTTTAGGAATTAAATATAATTTTTGGGAATTTTTGGGGCACCCTAGGATACCCTAGGGTTTCGGCCAACAACAAGACCTCATGGGTGGAGTTGGGTCTAAAACCCCAAGCATGTGTTTGATGTATTAACATGATATAAGAGAGATGGAGGGTGATTATGTGAATGTTTCACATAGCTTTGAGACCCTATAGGTTTCGGCCAAGTACCCTAATAGGGTGGGAAGTTAGGACTTATTTCAAGTAAGGGCCCCAATGGCCCTATGGTAAGGTATGGTTGATGTTTAAGCAATTGATTTGGGGTTTTAATGGAATTTTTCCATACCCCCATGGCCTTGAAGTTTCGGTCAAGAGCAAGTTTAGGGTTAAAGGATTTGGGTTGGGCTTAAGTAGGGAACCAAAGGGGTTCCTATGGCCTAGTATATGTGTATGAGTTACCAAGATATATGTTTAAGTAAGATGGAAGAAGTTCTATGTTAACCGAACCTTTAGTTTGTATGTCATGAATTATAGGATAAGTCATAGATGTTTAGACATGTACTATGATTTGTGAATAATATGTAAGTATGCCAGGTTTTATGAATGATGAATGATATGCCATGTTTATGAATGATATGCCATGTTTATGAAGGATATGCCATGTGTTATGAATAAGATGTAAGTATGCCATGTCTTATGAATGAGGTTAAAGTACATGCCTTTGGGGAATAACGATGATATTAAGTATGATGAATGAATGATGATGAATGACAAGTATGATGAATGAATGATGATGAATGACAAGTATGATGAATGAATGATGATGAATGGAAAGCATGTGAAAGCATTATATTTTATTTTATGGGCTTGTACCGGAACTAAGTAAGGTCCACGGTTCTGGACTACCGATGATGCTGTCCACGGTTCGGGACTACCGATGATGCTGTCCTTACGGTTCGGGACTACCGATGAAGCTGTCCTTACCCTAGTTGGTCGAGATTAGCTACCTCGTATTTACTTAAGGATGCGCGCATATGATGAATGAATGTGGTACAAGCCAGGGCCCAATGAATGTTATGATATTTTAAAAGCATGTTTTTAAAGATTAAGCATCTATATATATATAATATCATGTTTTTAAAAGCATGATATTTTAAAAGCATGTTTTTAAAGCCAGGGACACATCCAAGCCTGACTAAGCGGTTGAATGAGCTGCAACCATATTAAAACTATTTCTTGATTAATGGGTCAGCCTTAAGCTTGGAGCATCAATTTGTTGTGCCACAGCCAAGGTCGATGTGAAGAGAGGTGCAGTTGGGTGCTATGTATATTGATACATACTTGTTAATGAGTTAACAACCTAATGATTTATGCAAACATTCAATTAGTTGATAGCATAAAGTGATAGTTACATATATGTGATGTGTAATCGGTATAATTACCTACCTTCATAGCCAAGAAAAACTTGATGGCCACAACCATGGTGGATCTTATCTATGGTTGGATATCAACCTATTTGGAGATGTTCCTACGATCTCCCGAATTGATAATAAGGGTGATTCAATTCGTAAAATAAATAGGATTTAATTTATGTATGTTGATACATTCTTAATCAATCTTCTCACATAATCTCAATTTGTATTTCTAAGATAATCACTCGATCATGTCTCACCTAAAATTGCGTTCCATTTTGGACACCAATAAACTGACTGGGCCGAACTTCATGGACTGGCTTCGAAACCTGAGGATAGTCCTCAAGGCAGAAAAGCCTGCTTATGTCCTTGAAGATCAACTTCCCAAACGTCCTTCTGAAAATGCAACTCCAGACCAGTTTCCTGAGTTGCTCAACCTGCTGAAGACTGTAGAGCCTTCTGTAAAGCAGGATCAGAAGACGATACTGTTAGTTGGTTCCTCAAAGAAAGGTTCTAAGAGGAAGCCCAAAGATCAGAATAAGGGAAAGAAGAAAAAAGGCCAAAAAGTCTGAAAAACCCCAAAAAGACACTTGCCATCACTGTGGCAAGGAAGGTCATTGGCGAAGAAACTGCAAGATTTATCTTGAGTCCATGAAGAAGAAGGCATCCGATGCCCCATCCTCTTCAGGTATCTTCGTTATTGAATGTCACTCTATTTCCTCAAATACCTGGGTACTTGATACTGGGTGTAGCTCACATATATGAAATGACATAAAGGGGCTAAGGAATAGAAGAAGACTCGTCAAGGGAGAAGCGAATTTGAGAGTTGGAAATGGTGCAAAGATTGCTGCTGTTGCCATCGGAACTTATTTGCTAAAGCTCCCGACTGGACGTATCTTAGAATTGGATAATTGCTATTTTGTTCCTTCGTTAATAAAGAACAGTGTATCTATTTCATATTTGAATGAAAAGGGTTACCATTTAACTTTTAGTAACAATTGTTGTTACATAACTTTAAATGGCGTTCTTTATGGATATGAAACCTTGTGCAAAGACATCTACACGTTAGATTTATCCAGTGACATTTTCAATATCGAAGTTAGCAATAAACGTGCTCGAATAGATAATCGAATAGACTCCTACACTTGGCATTGCCGTCTTGGCCATGTAAGTAAGAAACGCATGACCGAATTGCACCGATGTGGAATTTTGGAATCATTTGAACCCGATTCATTTGATACATGCGAATCGTGCTTAAAAGGCAAGATGACTAAATTACCCTTTTCCGGAAAAGGTAATCCAGTGGGAGAATTGTTTGGTCTAATACATACTGATGTATGTGGACCAATGTCAACTCTTGCACAAGGAGGCTATAGCTACTTCATCACCTTTATCGATGATCACTCACGATTCGGGTACGTGTTCTTGATGAAACACAAATCTGAAGCCTTTGAGAAATTCAAAGAGTTCAGAAATGAAGTAGAGAAACAACTTGGCAAAAGTATTAAAATACTTCGATCCGATCGGGGTGGTGAATACTTAAGTCAAGAGTTTCAAGATTATCTAAGGGACAATGGGATATTATCCCAATGGACTCCGCCATATACACCGCAGCATAATGGTGTATCTGAGAGGCGAAACCGAACCTTGATGGACATGGTTAGGTCGATGATGAATCATGCAACTCTTCCAAAATCCTTTTGGGGTTATGCACTTAAGACAGCTGTTTATTTATTAAACAGAGTCCCGACCAAGGTAGTCTCTACTACTCCATATGAGATTTGGAATAGTAAGAAACCTCACTTAACTCACCTTAAGATATGGGGTTGTCCTGCTTATGTAAAGCGGGTCATATCAGACAAATTGGATGCTAAGTCTGATAAATGTCTATTTATTGGATACCCTAAGGAAACGAAGGGTTACCAATTCTATCATCCATTGGAACAAAAGGTGTTTGTTTCAAGGCATGCTGTATTTCTAGAAAAAGAATTTCTTTTACAAGAAAATAGTGGGAGTGGGATTGAACTTGATGAAGTTCAAGAAACTCCAATAGACATTACAGAGACACCTAGTCTAGACCCACAACCAATACCTCATAATGATGAGCTATCAGTTGAACCTATAACTACACCACCTCTTCGTAGATCTGATAGGACACGCAACATTCCAGAGAGATACGAATTTCTCGTAAGTGAATCGAACGACGTGTTGCTCATTGGTGATGACGAACCTATCAGTTATGAAGATGTTCTGAAAAAATTCAGAAAGGGACAAATGGCTTGAAGCCATGAAGTCGGAAATGGATTCCATGTACGAAAATCAAGTATGGGACTTGGTTAACCCACCTGAAGGGATTAAACCCATAGGGTGCAAGTGGGTTTTCAAGAAGAAAACCGACATGGAAGGTAATGTTGTTACCTTTAAGGCTAGATTAGTGGCAAAAGGATATCGTCAGAAACAAGGAATTGATTATGACGAAACCTATTCGCCAGTAGCTATTCTTAAATCCATTCGGATGCTCCTAGCCATAGCAGCTCATTATGATTATGAGATATGGCAAATGGATGTGAAAACAGCTTTCCTTAATGGAAACCTGCTTGAGGACGTATACATGATACAACCTGAAGGTTTCACATCGGTTGATAAAACCAAGGTATGCAAGCTTCGACGATCCATATATGGACTGAAGCAAGCATCTAGGAGCTGGAACATCCGTTTTGATGAGACAATCAAAAAGTTTGATTTCTCACAAAATCCTGACGAACCTTGTGTGTACAAGAAGGTTAGTGGGAGTGCAGTCGTATTCCTAGTATTATATGTCGACGACATCTTACTTATAGGAAACGATATTTCAGTCTTACAGACAGTTAAAATTTGGTTATCCAAAACTTTCTCCATGAAAGACCTGGGAGAAGCAACCTATATCCTTGGGATTAGAATCTATAGAGATAGATCAAAACGGTTGCTTGGTCTTTCGCAGTCTACATATATAGACCGAGTGCTAAAAAGGTTTAGCATGTCGGAATCCAAGAAAGGTTACCTTCCCATCAGGCATGGGATCAACCTTTCAAAGTCTATGTGTCCGCGCACAGAAGACGAGAGGATTTGCATGAATAAGATTCCCTATGCATCCGCGATAGGATCTATCATGTATGCTATGTTATGTACTAGGCCTGATGTATCGTATGCTTTGAGCGTCACAAGCAGATACCAGTCGGATCCAGGAATGGATCACTGGGCGGCTGTTAAGACAATCCTTAAGTACTTAAGAAGAACTAAGGATGTGTTCCTAATATATGGAGAAGGAGATTTGGTAATACGTGGGTATACAGATGCCAGTTTCCA
>JAGFNQ010000428.1:269839-314101 GCA_024364735.1 Boesenbergia rotunda | reverse complement strand
CTAATAGTAAATATCTCTTTTAAAACTTTTAAGGGAAAATTCTTGTGGAAAATCGCCTCTTACTGCAGGTGAGCAGTACTTACCTCGATATCTTGGACTTACAACCAAGAACGGCGTCGGAGATTTCGGAGAAACTCGGAGTCTCGGAGATTTCTTCGCGCTCACGTGTTCCTCTCGTCGTGGGGATTCCGAATATTGGAAAATCTCTCGGAGGAGAGCCTTGGCCGGCCACTGGAGGAAAGCCCTAGGCTTGGTGTGGTTTCGCCCAAGAGAGGAGAGAAGAGGGCGGCGTGCGGCTGGTTTGGGCGAGGAAGGGTTTGAGTTGAGGGAAAATAAAACTTCTCTCCTTAATTATCTATTTATACTTATGGGGGCGAATTTACCTAAGTATACCTTATCTATTGTTTCGCTCGATCTATTTCAACAAAATCAAACCAGCGCAGCTGGTCCGCCCATTCGTCTCTCACAGCGTACGTGAAGGGTTCGATTCCCACCTACGTGATTTTCTGTTTATAACCCTTTTTGCCACTTTCATTTACGGAAAAATTCTATAAAAATATCCATAAATTTGGAATAAATTCTAAGATACTTCTAAAATTAGTTTCGAGAATTTTTGGGCGTTACACTAATATATGTATTGGAATGTGCAGGGTTGTAGGTTTACACATATGGACTTAGCTGGATGGCTTCGGTAAGGTGAAGGGTTGCATGGAGACAAGTTGGAGGCTTGTGTGCACCCAGGGACCTTGGTATAGTAGGGATGATGAGCCGAGGGGCGCGGACTTCGAGGCGTACGTGAAGGATGACATGGAGACAAGCTGGAGGCTTTTGTGCATCCAAGGGACGAGGGCCGAAGATGAAGAGGGCGCGAAGGTAACAGTCAAGGCTACTGATGAAGAGTCAACTAAAGGGACGAGAGCCGAGGGAGGAGGACCCCAAGGGCATGTCGGGAAGTATACTTCAAAGGGCACACTTGAAGGGTGGTATGGAGGCAAGCCAAGGACTTGTGTGCGCATCCGAGAGACGATAGCCGGTGGAAGAGGACTTCAAAGGGCAAGCCAAAGGAGTTGACCTGAAGGCACACATGGAGGAGGGTCATGAAAGTGAGGAAAAGTGTTTGTAGAAGCTGGGGAGTCGACTGGTGATATAACAGTCGACTGCCAGCGCAAATAGAAACTCAGAGAATGTTTTTGACCCTAGACCAGTCGACTGCTCTGGGAGTAGTCGACTGGTGAGTAACCAAAATTCGAACGTTGGGCTATCAACGGTCAAATCTGGGTGGGGGTAGTCGACAGCCCTAGGAGCAGTCGATAGCCCTGGGAGCAGTCGATAGCCCTGCGAGCAGTCGACTGCCAGCGAGTTTTCCAGCATGAGTTCTATTTAAAGAGAACTCGGTTTGGGCTGGGAGCTCTTGACGAAATGAGCTTGGTTAGAGCTCATTTGTAGTCTATGTGCTCAGATTGTGTACTCAAGGTTGTGGCGAGGTTTCTCCACCCAGAAGGAGCTACACGAGCTAGCTAGAGGGCATCCGGGGAGTGATCCGCCGAAGGATCGAGGGATCGTCCACCTCACGGACAGTCGTGGAGTAGGAGTCTTCATCTCTGAACCACGTAAATAGGTTTGTTAGCTTTGTTTGTGTTGGGACCGGGTGCATGTTGACAAGGATATGGGTTCGTAAAATTTTAAATTTTTACGTGCAGCGGAAGAATTACCATAAAATAATTTCTTAAATTATTTTAACCACGTATCTAGCATGCAACCTTATAATGTGTGGACATGATCATAAAATAAAATTTTGCGAAAAAGTAAACTAATTTACTTTGTACCTTGTGTATCTCGAAGAAAAGGGACGAGATCCAACCGTAGCGTCCCTTGGAAGCTCCGCATCTATTCGCGTCCACGCCGAGTTCTCAACAAGAATCGGAATCCAAATTCCGGAAAGAAGGAGATGCGATCCGCTTCTTCTTCTTCTTCTCCTTCTTGATGGAAGCTTGCGCCGGCCCTAGGAGGAGGAAGCACCGGCCCTTGGAGGAGGAAGTGCCAGCCCTAGGTGGAGGAGGCGCCGGCCCTAAAGGGAGGTGTGGGCGCCGGCCCTAAGGGGAAGGGAGAAGAGAATAAAAGAGAGAGAGGGAGGGAGCTACTAATCTCATGATTACTCAATCGCAATTAAGGACTTGCCTTTGGTTCCTTTATATAGTAGCATCTCCCTTGCCAAGTCTCTCTCTTAACGGAATTTTCATAACAAATTTATCCTATAAATTCTCTTATGAATTATTCCGTTTAAACCAAGTTTTATTATAACTAATTTTATAATAAAATAAATACTTCTCTCTTTTAATTATGGAATAAAATTTGTATAAAATTTTCTTATCATGGATAAATCAATTCATAATTGATTTTATAAATTAAAATTAAACCAATTCATGGTTCATTTTAATTTCCATAAAAGAATAAATTTCTACAAATTTCTTTATAAATCTCTTTATATAAATTTCTTTATATATCAATTTATTTATCCGTAATTTATAAAACAAATCGCGCTAGATTTATTTTATTAATTAAACCAAATAAATTGGTTTTATCCCCTTTTAATGGCCGGCCAAACCAAAGAGGGTTGGCACCCTCTTTGGCCGGCCAAACTGAGCCTAACCGATCGCGAATTAAACTCATTTAATTCGCCTGATAAGCCTTCAAAAGACTTAGCCATTTTTAGCTTCCGTTGCGCCTCTGATTAACTCAGATTCGACTTATTTCTCTTGATTGGAAAATCCAATTTTCAACTCGTTTTAAATCCCTCGGATTACTCGTAGTGCGTGTGACTAAATAGACTTTCGATTTATGTTGGCCGTCTATAATCAACCAATTATAGAACGATCATGAGTGGCACCTAGTAGTACATCATGACCCCCAATTAATCGAAAGATCAACGGTTGACCTCAGAAATATTTTTGAAACCCTTCAGCAGCTCTAATGAATCGTGCCTCATTCCCTTCACCACCTTATACCCACTTGGTTCAGGACACGGTCTATTTGTGTCAGTCCCCACTAGGCTGACTACGTCACACCTAGCCCAAGTAGTGTCTTTCTCGTCCTTTGGATTTCTAATTTCTCTCATGTATTTAAGAGACTCTCACTCTAAACATGATATGCTTTTGCCAGAGCCTTTGAGTAACAATCCGACAATAGGCCTGGGTATACATCTCCTCGCAAGGAGTGGTGAATCCTTTGTAGGCTGTTCAAACATCTTCGGGCACTTCGGCTTATACCCAATCATCCTGGGTCCGCACCTCCTTGGAGATGCTTGCTTAAGATGTTAAAGTATAAGTCTCCATGACCAAGATGACTTAAACACCACAAGTCAAAGGAACATCGCACTTAAGCTGCAGTAAGAACTTCATTGACATATCTATATAGATTACCATATGAAGTTTTACAGCTAGTCACTCCAATGAACTAGTTCCCTTAACTAGCATCCATGTTTATCTCCGGACATCTCAATGTCACCAGCCAGTGAGAATCAGCTGATTAGAGAATAACCCATGCAAGTCTCAACAGAATTGATAGTGTCCATTTTTATCAATTCATCGACTAGGGATATTTTCAATACTTCACAATTACACATGTAGGGATAATCACTAGTTGTGATCCCATCACAAATTCTCTTATGCTGTGAATTGTATTGCGGACATTCAGTAGATGAGTTTAAGATCCCAATCAAATACACTAACATGTATACTCAAATAATGAATTATCATTTATTAAAATAAATGTTTACAATCATAAGGCGATTGCCTTAGAACACTTCTCTCATATCACTAACAAACTCCCACTTGGCCTAATGCCAATCGCTACGGTATCCAATTCCACAGGCTTTAACATGACCCTCAAACTTGTTCTGAGGCAAGGCCTTAGTTAAAGGATCCGCTAAATTCCTTTTAGTGAGAATTTTCTCAATTTGTATGTCATTCCTACTTATAATCTCTCTGATCAAATGATAGCGGCGAAGCACGTGTTTGGATCGCTGATGAGACCTTGGTTCCTTTGCTTGTGCAATAGCTCCTTTGTTATTGCAGTAAACCGGCACTGCTTCATCAATGGTTGGAACCACGCCAAGTTCGGAGACGAACTTCTTGATCCAGACTGCTTCCTTTGCTGCTTCCGAAGCTGCGATATATTCCGCTTCCGTGGTAGAATCCGCTACGGTGTCTTGTTTAGAACTTTTCCAACTTACTGCACCTCCATTCAAAGTAAATACGTATCCAGACTGAGATTTGGAGTCATCCTTATCTGTATGGAAACTGGCATCTGTATACCCACGTATTACCATATCTCCTTCTCCATATATTAGGAACACATCCTTAGTTCTTCTTAAGTACTTAAGGATTGTCTTAACAGCCGCCCAATGATCCATTCCTGGATCCGACTGGTATCTTCTTGTGACGCTCACAGCATACGATACATTGGGCCTAGTACATAACATAGCATACATGATAGATCCTATCGCGGATGCATAGGGAATCTTATTCATGCAAATCCTCTCGTCTTCTGTGCGTGGACACATAGACTTTGAAAGGTTGATCCCATGCCTGATGGGAAGGTAACCTTTCTTGGATTCCGACATGCTAAACCTTTTTAGCACTAGGTATATATATGTAGACTGCGAAAGACCAAGCAACCGTTTTGATCTATCTCTATAGATTCTAATCCCAAGGATATAGGTTGCTTCTCCCAGGTCTTTCATGGAGAAAGTTTTGGACAATCAAATTTTAACTGTCTGTAAGACTGATATATCGTTTCCTATAAGTAATATGTCATCGACATATAACACTAGGAATACGACTGCACTCCCACTAACCTTCTTGTACACACAAGGTTCGTCTGGATTTTGTGAGAAATCAAACTCTTTGATTGTCTCATCAAAATGGATGTTCCAGCTCCTGGATGCTTGCTTCAGTCCATATATGGATCGTCGAAGCTTGCATTCTTTGGTTTTATCAACCGATGTGAAACCTTCAGGTTGTATCATGTATACATCCTCAAGCAGGTTTCCGTTAAGGAAAGCTGTTTTCACATCCATTTGCCATATCTCATAATCATAATGAGCTGCTATGGCTAGGAGCATCCGAATGGATTTAAGCATAGCTACTGGCTAATAGGTTTCGTCATAATCAATTCCATGTTTCTGACGATATCCTTTTGCCACTAATCTAGCCTTAAAGGTAACAACATTACCTTCCATGTCGGTTTTCTTCTTGAAAACCCACTTGCACCCTATGGGCTTAATCCCTTCAGGTGGGTTAACCAAGTCCATACTTGATTTTCGTACATGGAATCCATTTCCGACTTCATGGCTTCAAGCCATTTGACCATTTCTGAACTTTTCAGAACATCTTCATAACTGATAGGTTCGTCATCGCTTATGAGTAACACGTCGTTCAATTCACTTATGAGAAATCCGTATCTCTCTGGAATATTGCGTGTCCTATCAGATCTACGAATAGGTGGTGTAGTTTTAGGTTCAACTGATAGCTCATCATTATGAGTTATTGGTTGTGGGTCTATACTAGGTGTCTCTGTAATGTCTATTGGAGTTTCTTGAACTTCATCAAGTTCAATGCCACTCCCACTATTTTCTTGTAAAAGAAATTTTTTTTCCAGAAATACAGCATGCCTAGAAACAAACACCTTTTGTTCCAAGGGATGATAGAATTGGTAGCCCTTTGTTTCCTTAGGGTATCCAATAAATAGACATTTATCAGACTTAGCATCCAATTTGTCTGATAAAGTCCGCTTCACATAAGCAGGACAACCCCATATCTTAAGGTGAGTTAAGTGAGGTTTCTTACTATTCCATGTCTCATATGGAGTAGTTGATACTGCCTTGGTCGGGACTCTGTTTAGAAAGTAAACAGCTGTCTTAAGTGCATAGCCCCAAAAGGATTTTGGAAGAGTTGCATGATTCATCATCGACCTAACCATGTCCATCAAGGTTCGGTTGCGCCTCTCAGATACACCATTATGCTGTGGTGTATACGGCGGAGTCCATTGGGACAATATCCCATTGTCCCTAAGATAATCTTGAAACTCTTGACTTAAGTATTCACCACCCTGATCGGATCGAAGTATCTTAATACTTTTGCCAAGCTATTTCTCTACTTCATTTCTGAACTCTTTGAATTTCTCAAAAGCTTCAGATTTGTGTTTCATCAAGAACACATACCCGAATCGTGAGTGATCATCGATAAAGGTGATGAAGTAGCTATAGCCTCCTTGTGCAAGAGTTGACATTGGTCCACATACATCAGTATGTATTAGACCAAGCAATTCTCCCACTGGATTACCTTTTCCGGAAAAGGGTAATTTGGTCATCTTGCCTTTTAAGCATGATTCACATGTATCAAATGAATCGGGTTTAAATGATTCCAAACTTCCACATCGGTGTAATTTGGTCATGCATTTCTTACTTACATGGCCAAGACGACAATGCCACGTGTAGGAGTCTATTCGATTATCTATTCGAGCACGTTTGTTGCTTACTTCGATATTGAAAACGTCACTGGATAAATCTAAAGTGTAGATGTCATTGCACAAAGTTCCATTCCCAAAAAGAACGCCATTTAAAGTTATGTAACAACAATTGTTACTAAAAGTTAAATGATAACCCTTTTCATTCAAACATGAAATAGATACAATGATCTTTATTAACGAAGGAACAAAATAACAAATATCCAATTCTAAGACACGTCCAGTAGGGAGCTTTAGCAAAAATGTTCCGATGGCAACAACAGCAATCCTTGCTCCATTTCCAACTCGCAAATCCGCTTCTCCCTTAACGTGTCTTCTTCTATTCCTTAGCCCCTGTATGTCATTACATATATGTGAGCTACACCCAGTATCAAGTACCCAGGTTTTAGAGGAAATAGAGTAACATTCAATAACGAAGATACCTAAAGAGGATGGGGCATCGGATGCCTTATTCTTCAAGGACTCAAGATAAACCTTGCAGTTTCTTCGCCAGTGACCCTCCTTGCCACAATGATGGCAAGTTCCTTTTGGTTTCTTTTCAGTCTTTTTGGCCTTTTTCTTCTTTCCTTTATTCTGTTCTTTGGCCTTCCTCTTAGAACCTTTCTTCGAGGAACCAACTAACAGTACCGTCTTCTGATCCTGCTTCACAAAAGGCTCTACAGTCTTCAACAGGTTGAGCAACTCAGGAATGGTAGTCTCCAGCTTGTTCATCCGATAGTTCATCACAAATTGTGAATAACTTTTAGGCAAACAATGCAGAATTAAGTCAATACTTAGTTCATGATCCATTGCAAAACCGAGTGTGTTCAGTCGCTCAATGTACCCCAACATCTTTAACACAAACTGCGAGGAAGAAGTGCCTTCCTGCATCTTAGAGGTGAAGAGGAGTCTGGAGACTTCGAACCTTTCGGATCTCGCCTGCTCTTCAAACAACTCATTATGATGGAAGATGATGGTATAAGCATCCATATGCTCATGCTGCTTTTACAGCTCAGGTACCATAGAGGCTAGCATGATGCAACATGCAAGTTCAGAATCGGTCACATGTTTCTGATAGGCCACTAACTGGTCTGGAGTTGCATCTGCTGGAGGATGGTTGGGAAGTAGATCTTCAATGACATAAGAAATCTTCTCTGCCTTGAGGACTATCCTCAGGTTTCGAAGCCAGTCCATGAAGTTAGGCCCAGTCAGTTTATTGGTGTCTAAGATGGAACGCAAATTCAGAGAAGACATGATCGAGTGATTAACCTAGAAATACAAATTGAGCTTATGTGAGAAGAATGATTAAAGAATGTATCAATATACATAAATTGAAATCCTATTTATTTTTCAAATTGAATAACCCTTTTTATCAATTCGAGAGATCGTAGGAACATCTCCAAATAGGTTGATATCCAACCATAGATAAGAACAACCATGACTGTGGCCATCAAGTTATTCTTAGCAATGAAGGTAGGTAATTATACCGATTACACATCACATATATGTAACTATCACTTTATGCTATCAACTAGTTGAATGTTTGCATAAATCATTGGGTTGTTAACTCATTAACAAGTATGCAACAATATACATAGCACCCAACTGTACCTCTCTTTACATCGACCTTGGCTGTGGCACAACAAATCGATGCTCCAAGCTTAAGGCTGACCCATTAATCAAGAAATAGTTTTAATATGGTTCGAGCTCATTCAACCACTTAGTCTGGCTTGGATGTGTCCAACAACCAAAACTAAGGATTGACCTCTGACTCTAACTATATTATTCATAAACTAATTCCATGGTTTGAACATGTTGAGGTTCAAGCCGGGCATGGATGTGTCCATCAACCCAAACGAGAAACAGAACTCCGATTCTAACCATATTAATGGAAGGTGTTGGCCTTAATATTTTGTAAGGGGTTTTGGGTCTCATCCATTCATTTCTAAGCACATTCATGTCATATAATCATGTCATGACTAACTATTTCCTTAATAAAGTATGTATGTGACTTAATTTATCAAGTCTCATTAATTGAATTAGGAACCGGATTTCCTAATTCTAATTTCATACTTTATTAAAGGAATTGTTTTGGGAAACAATTTCCTAAATTGTCATAATCAATTTCGGAAATAATATGTTCAAGACTTTGATTTCTCTAAATCAAATCTTATTAAATTAAGAGACAAATCCCTTAATTCAACTACATATTATTTTCATGAAAATCTCATTTAAGAAAACTCTATAGGAAACCATTTTCCTAATTAATTTTGGAGACAACAATATGTAAGATCATCACCTCTTAAAACATATTTTATTCATGGATTTAATTAATTACAACAAATTAATTTCTAAGGGTGGCTCCCCGAGGCTCAGATACCCAAAGATAAGTAATTTGTTGTAAATCCAATTGGACGGCTCCCCGAGGCTCAATCCAAATCAAACATGACAATTTCAATTAAAATTGGGAAATTAAATTATAACAACTAACTTTAAATTGGACGGCTCCTCGAGACTCAATCCAAAATAAAGAATTTTGTTGTCAATTTAAAAACTAATTCAAATTTAATTGTCAATTAACTGTCTATGAATTTGTCTAGACTTTCTTAAAAGAATGTGCCCAAAATTGCGAGATTTCATAATAGGTTTTCAGAATAATTGAAAGTTTCTGGTACAAAGAAAACTTACATATTTCCAAAATTGGAAAATTTCTAAAATAGAAAATTTTCCAAAATTGGAAAGTTTCCAAAGATGGGAAGTTTTCACAATTATCATAAAATTTCAAAAACTAGAAAATTTCAAAAGATTGCGAAATTTCATGAGGATTTCCAAACTTTGAAATTCCTAAATCTAAAATTAATTATAATTGGAAAGTTTCCATAATTGAAAAATTTTCCAAAATTGAGATCATGACAATGTTTTCCACAAAACAATTATATGATTATGTCGAACACTAACCGGCTCTGATACCACTGTTGGGACCGGGTGTATGTTGACAAGGATACGGGTTCGTAAAATTTTAAATTTTTACGTGCAGCGGAAGAATTAGCATAAAATAATTTCTTAAATTATTTTAACCACGTATCTAGCATGCAACCTTATGATGTGTGGACATGATCATAAAATAAAATTTTGCGGAAAAGTAAACTAATTTACATTGTACCTCGCGTAACTCGAAGAAAAGGGACGAGATCCAACCGTAGCGTCCCTTGGAAGCTCCGCCTCTATTCGCGTCCACGCCGAGTTCTCAACAACAATCGGAATCCAAATTCCGGAAAGAAGGAGATGCGATCCTCTTCTTCTTCTTCTTCTTCTTCTCCTTCTTAATGGAAGCTTGCGCCGGCCCTAGGAGGAGGAAGCACCGGCCCTTGGAGGAGGAAGTGCCAGCCCTAGGTGGAGGAGGCGCCAGCCCTAAAGGGAGGTGTGGGCGTCGGCCCTAAGGGGAAGGGAGAAGAGAATAAAAGAGAGAGAGAGAGGGAGCTACTAATCTCTTGATTACTCAATCGGAATTAAGGGCTTGCCTTTGGTTCCTTTATATAGTAGCATCTCCCTTGCCAAGTCTTCCTCTTAACGGAATTTTCATAACAAATTTATCCTATAAATTCTCTTATGAATTATTCCGTTTAAACCAAGTTTTATTATAACTAATTTTATAATAAAACAAATACTTCTCTCTTTTAATTATGGAATAAAATTTGTATAAAATTTTCTTATCATGGATAAATCAATTCATAATAGATTTTATAAATTAAAATTAAACCAATTCATGGTTCATTTTAATTTCCATAAAAGAATAAATTTCTACAAATTTCTTTATAAATCTCTTTATATAAATTTCTTAATATATCAATTTATTTATCCATAATTTATAAAACAAATCGCGCTAGATTTATTTTATTAATTAAACTAAATAAATTGATTTTATCCCCTTTTAATGGCCGGCCAAACCAAAGAGGGTTGGCACCATCTTTGGCCGGCCAAACCGAGCCGAACCGATCGCTAATTAAACTCATTTAATTCGCCTGATAAGCCTTCAAAAGACTTAACCATTTTTAGCTTCCGTTGCACCTCTGATTAACTCAGATTCGACTTATTTCTCTTGATTGGAATATCCAATTTTTAACTCATTTTAAATCCCTCGGATTACTCGTAGTGCGTGTGACTAAATAGGCTTTCGATTTATGTTGGTCGTCTATAATCAACCAATTATAGAACGATCATGACTGGCACCTAGTAGTACATCATGACCCCCAATTAATCGAAAGATCAACGGTTGACCTCAGAAATATTTCTGAAACCCTTCAGCAGCTCTAATGAATTGTGCCTCATTCCCTTCACCACCTTATACCCACTTGGTTCATGACATGATCTATTTGTGTCAGTCCCTACTAGGCTGACTACATCACACCTAGCATAAGTAGTGTCTTTCTTGTCCTTTGGATTTCTAATTACTCTCATGTATTTAACAGACTCTCACTCTAAACATGATATGCTCTGGCCAGAGGCTTTGAGTAACAATCCGACGATAGGCCAAGGATACATCTCCTCGCAAGGAGTGGTGAATCCTTTGTAGGCTGTTCAAACATCTTCGGGCACTTCGGCTTATACCCAATCATCCTGGGTCCGCACCTCCTTCGAGATGCTTGCTTAAGATGTTAAAGTATAAGTCTCCATGACCAAGATGACTTGAACACCGCAAGTCAAAGGAACATCGCACTTATGCTGCAGTAAGAATTTCATTGACATATCTATATAGATTACCATATGAAGTTTTACAACTAGTCACTCCAATGAACTAGTTCCCTTAACTAGCATCCATGTTTATCTCCGGACATCCCAATGTCACCAGCCAGTGAGAATCAGCTGATTAGAGAATAACCCATGCTAGTCTCAACAGAATTGATAGTGCCCGTTTTTATCAATTCATCGACTAGGGATATTTTCAATACTTCACAATTACACATGTAGAGATAATCACTAGTTGTGATCCCATCACAAATTCTCTTATGCTGTGAATTGTATTGCGGACATTCAGTAGATGAGCTTAAGATCCCAATCAAATACACTAACATGTATACTCAAATAGTGAATTATCATTTATTAAAATAAATGTTTACAATCATAAGGCGATTGCCTTAGGACACTTCTCTCATATCACTAACAGTTTGTTGTTTTAGTTTAGTTTTAATTGTATTTCCGCTTGCGCACTAACAACGTAAGTAGAGAACAAACCGAGAATTGCTGTTCATCCCCCCTCTAGCAACCGACAACGATCATACAAAGAGTTGATTGACCTCTTGTTTTCTATTTCCTTCCTCAAGATCACCGAGAGAGAGCCCCACTAGATAAGGAGAGGAGAGTCTCCTCTCTTTTGTGGTGATCTTCGGTGAAAGAGGGTGGTCGGGTGTCCGGTTGGAGGTGGCACAAGGAGGCTACGCGTCGGCGGCGGTGCAAGGCTAAGGGGAGAGTTAGAGAATAGGTTTTGGGCTGGTTGGAGATGTTTTCTGCTCTCCATCTTCTTCTCCAATTCCTTCTTGATGTCTACTATTGGCCGACGGCTCTTTGGGGGCTGTGGTTGGCCGGCGGTGCAAGGAAGAAGGGAGCAAAGGGGCCGGCGGCAGTAACCCTTAGCTAGGGTTTAGTTTGGCCAAGGTAGAAGAAGAAAGTGTGATTAATTGGAGCCATCGGTGATCTCGGTTAGTGGTAGATTGTCGCCCACATGACGTCCGCGAAGGGAGGGACATAAGGTAGAAGACCGCGAGGTGATCGGAGAGGTATAATCCTTTCCTTGCTCCTTTGATTAATCTTATGTCAATATTGTGCCATGATTGTTTGTCTCGTCATTTTATATTTGTTAATTTATTATTTTGATTCTGAATCATGATGAATAATTTATTAACTGGACCCCGACCATAAACACAAAAGTCGGCGATCGACTTGTCGCCTTTTCCGCGGTCGAACGATTGAGCAAATTACAAGGCCGATTTTGGTAATTTGCTAAGTTGTAATTTAGATTGTTCAATACGGCACGAGACGGTTGATGGGAGACGGGTCTCCATTCAGATTAATTTTTAATCCGATGACATGGAGAGGTCTCTCGGATCGACCAAGTATTCGTTAAGGAAACCCGCCAAGCCATACCCAACAATTGATATCAGAGCTGAGGCTTCTGGCTTTGTTTGTTTAGGATTGGTTAATTTTTGCATTTTCATATATTTTATATTACTGGATGATGCATGGATGTGCGTAGGCTAACATTGTGTTGCAGGCACGAGATTCCAACTTCATGGCCAAATAATGATTGTGTGATGGTTATGCATATTTTTGTAATTAATTAATCCTCGGGGTTGACGAGGCTAGGTATTTCATTTTTGTAATTAAATACAGCACATGTTTAGCCGAGCTTTTTAGTTTACTTTTGATCTAGAATTCATGTACACTCCTTTGTGGAGTATAGGATCAATGATGTAAATAATTAGCTAGTCATTTCGGCTCGGAGATCCCTCAAGGTTGCTTGCGTAGAAGGAAGGGAGGAGCAGACGTAGTGACGACACAATTGGAGGCGCATTAGAGACCAAGGGCAATGAAAGTTAGAAAGTCTAGGATTGTCTTTATTTTCTATATTATTGGTTATGTGCTTGGTTGTGTGGTTGTGCTAGTAAAATTCCTCAAGATATATTACTAAGTGGGAGTGGGACCCTAAGGGTCCCACGACTTCCATTACAATTCGACAAGTGATGCGAATAAGTCTACGTGTTGGCTCTGAGTGCCTTCCTCCCCATCGGATGGACATGTTCTACGGATCACTGGGTCGAAAAAGACTATAGAAATTATTAAAGAGCGTGTGTACTTCCCCATCGGAAGAGACATAATCGAAAATAATTTTCTTAGTGTCGTGTAATGGTGCAAACTTAGTTGCGAATAATAGTATCCTCCCCATCGGAGTCACTGCTATTATTTCATAGAGCCGAAGTGAACCAACTATCGATCTTACTTGTCAAAAAGATAGGTTGACAAGATAGTAAGATTGATGGGTAAAACCTCTTCTTACGAATGTAGGGATTCGTATACGTCCACACCATCGTGGCATGCGAATTTCTCGGTGTATTGGGGTGTTAGTTGATTTTGAAAATTAATTGTTTTGAGGAATCAATTTATTTTTGATTTCTAAAGTAGTGTATGTTGTGATTCTCAAGTTTTTCATAATGGCCTTTACCCCACTAGCAACAATTCTTAAGGACAATAAACTTACTGGTCCAAACTACATAGACTGGAAGAGGAACCTTGACATTGTCCTCACTGCTGAAGAGTACAAATTTGTACTTTTCAAGGAATGTCCAGAAAGGCCTAGAGAGGACTTTGGTGAAGAGTTGAGGGAGCATTACAAGAAGTGGAAAAAGACAGATGAGATGGTGCGGTGCTACTTTCTGGCATCTATGTCGAATGTGCTACAACATCAGCATTAGGCCATAGCCACTGCTAGTGACATGATGCTGAACCTCAAAGATCTCTTCGGGCACCAAGGTCGAGCTGCTAGGTAAACAACGATAAAGAGTCTGATGACGACCACTATGGTCAAAGGGACACCAGTAAGGGATCATGTCCTAAAGATGATGGCTCACCTCAATGAGATTGAGGTACTGGGAGCACAAATCGACGGGGAATCCCAGGTCGATATTATACTCCAGTCTTTGCCTAGGAGTTTTGAGCAGTTTAGGCTCAACTATAATATGAACAAAAGGGATTATACACTGGGTGAACTGCTAGGAGAACTCCAGGCGGTAGAGGGCCTCTTTCGTCAAAACTCGCAGGTCTTAGTAACTCAAAGGGTTTCTTCTTCTATGGCGAAAGGCAGGAAGAAGAAGAAATGAGGGGGGTTCAAGAATTGGGCACTAAGTCCTGTGATGAAGAATTAAAGGAGCAAGAGGTGGATGGATTGGACATCAAAGACGCTATCTACCCAACTTAAGGAGTGTTTATTTTTCTAGCACTTTAATTTCATTGTATATATCATTTTCATATTTTCTAGAAGTAAATCTTTCTTTTTAAAGTGAGTTGTTGATAATAAATGCTTAGGTAGGGTAGATTGAATAAATAGTCATTGTAGATACCATGTTATTTCTTTTGGCACCTTATCTCAATGAGTAGGAATAAATGTATCTCTCTAGGTTTTCTCTATATCATTTTAGAGTCTCTTGAAAGCAAATTAAATTTAGTTGTTAAAACTTAGGATTTGAGCTAATGGATGAAAATTCTTGGATGCTTGAGTACTACTTGGTTATGGATTCTAGATTGATGACTTGAGATGAATTATTTCTACCTAGTGAGGATTTGGCCTAATTTTTGAGATACACACATGTGATTGTACTCTAGAACTTGCTTAGGTTCTTTCATAACCATATTTCTATGATTTGACCACATTTATAGAGGTTAATCATTTAGTCTTCCCTTTTCATATGTGTTTTTGCAATAATCCTTGTTGATACATGCTTTATCCTTTTTCCTTCTCTATTTTTTCTACTAATAACTATTTTTATCCATAGACTTGGTTACTTGGGATTTTTCTTGATGATTACTTTGCCCGAGACGGACAAAAGTTTATGTGTAGGGGAGGTGGCTAGAGCTTTGAAAAAAAAGTTGTGGTAATAAGTGATGATTTGAAAAGGGATTTTTGGAAGTCTCTTTTTGTTGAATCGTAGTGGGAATCGGTTTTGATGGACTTTAAGAGGTGAAGTGTATGAGGGATGCAATGTAAAAAATAGAAAAAAAGGGAAAGAGAAAGAAGAAAAGAAAATGAAGAGTTGCAAGATGGAGTGGTATATCAAGAAAGAGTTGCAAGAATTGGGGAGTGAAAGTTACATGTGGAATACTTAGACTCTTGAATATGATTCGGCATTTCAATCTCTATGAGGGGAATTCCAATAGGGAAAGGAGGAAGTCTACACAAGAAGGTTACAATTGAATTTGATTTGGTGTTTCAATGCTTAAAGTGGTACCAATTGGAGAACTTAGTGCTCTATTGACTTGAAGAGCTCCAAGTTGGACGTTGTGAAGTTATGGGATTTGGATTGCAGCTGAAGAAGAAAAAGAAAACAAAAGAAAAGGATGAGGAAAGAAAAAAAATATAGTGCAGCTAAAAATAGAAAACAGAAGAAGATAAAAGAAAAGAGAAAAGCAAAGAAAAGAGAATGAAGTGCAAGTTAAATGTTGAGTTAGATATTTGAATTTGAAGTTGGATACAAGGAGCTCATTGAAGTCAAGAGTTAGATACTGATCGGAAGAAGAGAAATCTAGACAAAAGACAGTTTCAGATTCTGCAGTTTGGCTATTGATCAGTTCCTGATAGGTCACCAGTCCGATCAGGGAGGAGCCTGATCAGTCACTCAGACTGATCAGGAACTATCCATCCCGAGCAGAAGAGGCACAGTCCAATCTCCAGAATGATCAGAAAATGCCTGATCGGTCTCTGGACCGATCAGTGAAGCTGGCACGGGACAGAACACTGAATTCAGTATTGAACCACCTCCAAATCAGTTGAAACTTACTCCCCTTTGCTCGGAATTCATTAGAGGCTATCATGAGAGGGCAAAGTGCATTAGGAAATAATTTTGAATATCCAAGTCTTCCATTGTTCTTACTTTCCATATTTTCTTATCATGTCATATCTCTTTTCATATCTTTCTTTAACATATCATAGTTCTCTATTTCCTTTATCATGATTCCTTAGTATAAAAATTCATTGAACTTCTCTTTTATTCTATTCATTTCATATTTCCTTAATTGTTCTAATAATCCTTTTTAGGTGTGGATCCACGTCATGAATGATGGTGGAGAGTAGATAATAAGCAAGTTTATGGTAGTGCAAGAGCCATGTTGTGTTTGAGTGAGCTCCACTTCACCAAAAATGTAGAATTTAGGAAGAGAGCCACTAAACATACCCTTGAGAGGTTTTGTGAGTTTAGTTCATCTCAATGAGTCATGAAGGATGAAGTATGCTAAGTTGTTGATTTAAGGACAAGATACTAATCCATTGAGCTTAGATTTTTGAGAATTGACAACCTTAGGTAATTTCTTTTCAACTGTTTCTAACTATGATTGAGAATAATCTAGAGGATACATGTTTAGTTAGCTTGTGCGAGACGCTCAAGTTTAAGTCTGGAGGAGTTGATAACTACCATTTTATTGCTTATTTTTTGCTCTAAAATCCATATTTGATCCATATTTTACATGCTTAATCTTGAATTTACCCTAGGTTCCAAGGATTAATTCTATTTTGGGGTTTATTGCAAATCTTTGCAATTTTGAGATGTTTCTATATCTAATTCGAATCTGACTTTTGTAGGCTGAAGGATCATGGACCTAGGTCAAGTTGGGTCAAGTTTGAGCCAGAATCGGACTCAGATCTAGACGATCAAGCATTGGAAGACTGTGGGTCGTCCATTCAAAAGGCAAGGAGATCTGAGTGATCCCAGCTGAAGAGAGGTAGATCTGACCGTCGGATTAAGATTTGGGAGTTTAGGGTTCAATCAAAGAAGATCCGACCATTGGATTGAGCCAGGACGATCTCAGCCGTCCATTGCTAAGTATTTAAACAAAAATCCCTCAGAATTCGGCGTCGTCGCGTGTCGCAGCTGTTCTTCCTGTTCTTCGTGTTTTCTTCTCCATTTCATCATTGGATCGCGCGGCCACAGCAGAGGACACTTTGATTCAAGATCTCAGAGCACTGAGATCGATCTCCCGAGCAGATTGTGATTGGTACTCGTCGTTGAAAGGCCCTGCGGAGAGGGTTTCTCCAAAGCGTTGCATTCCACTAGATCGCCTCTTGTTTGGTCAACTTCATCAATTGGAGCTGTCGGGGTATTCAGAAGGGTTTTCTGAAGGACTCTGATTGTTCCTAAACCACCAGCGCCACCAGATTCATCAAGCAAGAGGAGTTTCGATGGAATTTTCAGCTTCGGAAGTGAACCTGCGCAATTCGTCCACGAGCAATCGACTTCAGATGATCTGTGAGCTAGAGGGTTTCTAGTTGAATCGTGAGTGACAGCAAGATAGTTCTTGGATTGGAGAGTGAATCTGTTGTTTAGTTTTCAATTTTTGCATTCTGTTCTTTGCAGTTTAATTCTGTATCCGATAACATTTCAGACACTGATCGATCTGTTTGACAGATCCAAGCATCATCTGATCGGTCTGTAGACCGATCAGGAGTGAATCCGATCGGTCTGTCGACCGATCAGGAGTGCATCCGATCGGTCTGTCGACCGATCAAGCAGAGCATTGCTTCTTTAAACATCCTATGTCCGTAGTAAAATTTGTTCCAACTTTAACTTTTGCTATTTAGCTTAATATTTCAAGTTCTTTTGTTGTTTTATCAGTTCTTGAGTTTTTAGCTTCCTAATATTCAATTGAATAGCTCAGTTCTCAATTAGTGTTAAGCTAGTTTCCTTGACTTAGCTTTGATTAGGTTAAGTGTGATTCTTGAATTTCTTACTTCGTACCTTAATTAGCTAAGCTCAGTTTGTTACTGCTATTTCATTCATGTTGCAAAACAAACCCCCATATTATTCGAAAATCCCAAAACATTTGACGACACACAAATTCGAGCTTGAATCAAACATCCTAAACTAGTCATTGGAAAAAAACACGACTTGAGGCCCCTTTATTACATTTTATTTTGTGAGCTAGGGTTTTTAATCTATAAATTTCTAAATTTGATGCTCCTTGTGACACTTATATTGGGCTCTATCAATGATTCCTCGGAACACCTCCGGCTAGCTCTTGTCGTTCCTTGTGGGTGAAGAAACCTCGCCACAACCCTTGGACAATCCCTGAGCACTAGTACGCTACTGACAAGCTCTAACCAAGCTAGTTTCGCCAAGAAGAAACAGCCATAAACAAGCCCTCTTAAATAGAGCTCGAAGCTGATATGACCGTTACTAGTCGACTAGTCCAACACCAGGTCCTCTCGAATTCGAATGTCACAAACCGACATTTCAAATTCTAGTCACCATTAGTCGACTGGTCCTGGACTAGTCGACTAATCTTTCTGTCGACCATATCAGTCGACTGGTCCCTCACCAGTCGACTGGTCTACTCCCTAAGTCTAGGGTTACCCTTCCCGAGTACATTTCTCTCATCACTCGAACTCTCACGATTTAGCCCCCGAGTACAATTCCCTCAGTACTTGAAACCTCACGATCTGGTTGACTCTTCATCTAGCAGTCTCAATATGTTGCCTTCAAGCTCTGTTCGACTTTAGCTCCTATCCCTCAGATGTGCACACAAGCCCTCGGCTTGCCTCCATGCCATCCTTCACACATGCCTCGAAGTCCGCTTCCTTCAGCTCATCGTCCCTGCTCCAGCAGCCCTGACCTGTTGCCTTCAAGCCCTAATTGACTTTGACCCTCGTCCCTCAGATGCGCACATAAACCCTCGGCTTGCCTCCATGCCATCCTTTACGTACGCCTCAAAGTCCGCTTCCCTCGTCTCATCATCCCTGCTTTGTCCATGGTCCCTCGGATGCACACACAAGCCCACGGCTTGCCTCCATGCCACCCTTCACCGTACCCGAAGACGTCCAACCAAGTCTATGTATATCCTGCAAACCTGCACACTCACATACACATATTAGATCAACATGAAACCCTAACTTAATCATATTGATACACATCAAAACCCATGATCCTCCCGATCATACTTGGGCCGATTGCCCCAACAATCTTTTCCTTTTTTGATGCGTGGCAAAATGTTTATGTTTGGTGCAAAAACAATAATAACAATTGAAAATTAAAGATGTAGCACATTAAGAGACATAAGCATACCCTCCCCATTAACCTATGCCTTCCACATAATTTTTAATTTTTTAGAACAACAAATTATGTCAACCCTAACTTAAAACCACAAGTTCTCCCCCTTTAACACCATCAAAAAGGTTGCCCCAAGCAATTCTAACCCTAAGGTAAATGAGAACACTTTTCTATTTCTGAAAAACCCTCAGAAATTAGAAAACAGTAGAACCAGTCGACTACCCCTTCATCAGTCGACTGATCCCTACAATTCACAAACCCACAGAAGGATCAGTCGACTGCCCCAAGGGCAGTCCACTGATACACAACAAACTAAATTTTCTCAGCCGAAATTCAGAAACCCTAGAAAATTCCACAAAATTCAAAAAATTCTGAAATTTTGCATGCATGTTTCTTATAATATATTCTACCCTAGAAAAATATAGTTTGGTGAAAATACCAAATATGCTTGACTTTTTGATAAAAATTTTAATTATGTGAAAATGCTTCATTTTGTATCATCTTTCTATCCTAATTTTGAATCTATGTGTTTACCAAGCCTATCCTATACCATTTGAACCATAGAATTGTTTTCAAATCTCCCCTTTCTTTTCATATAATTTTTCAAGATAAAGCACATGATGAAACCTCCCCCCTTTTCATCCCTTATCTCTAGATATACATATATATGAAAATTTCCTTATGCCCATAATAGCAAGATAATAACATTCCATATGAGCAATATCAAGTCATGAATTAAAAGTTTCATATAAACCGATACTAAAGCATACAAAAAATGTCATAAGGGTTATAGCCCTGATGTTTTCAAATATTACAATACCAAATTAAGTGTTTGAGAGATAAAATGTAAAAACCCAAGCTACACACTCTCAATACTAGCATCACCAAATCAACCTGAACTACATGTAGTCGCCTGGAGGAGGAAGGCTAGAAATGTGATTCTAGGGCCTTGGGGGGACTTGGATCAGTAGGGATGGTCGAGGGAGATGAAAAATCGCGGGGGGTGGCGCTGAAACCCTAGGTTCGGCCACCCCCCGCATGGCTGTTCGTTTTAAAATAATCGCAGATCAGTCGATTGCCCCTGGGTCAGTCGACTGATAAACATATAGAAAGATCAGTCGACTAACTGGGGGTCAGTCGACTGATGTCTTAGAAATCCTAGTTTCTTAATTTAACTTCGCCACTCGACTGATCTTGAATCAGTCGACAGGTACCCTATTTTCAGCCTTTCTGTCCTAATTTCAGAAACACAAAATTAATTGCACAAATCTCCAAAAAATCTGAAATTCATGGAGAGATTTGTGGCACCTATGTCTACTTGAGAAAAATACGTTTACAAGTAAATCTATTGCCAATCCCAAGTTTGACAAGAAATTCAAAACTATCTAATTTGTTCAATTTATCCTTGGCCTAAAGTGTAGGACCGGTGCCGTTGATAGAGGTGGGGTGAATATCGACCATGAAAATCTCTCACGTAAACTTCGTAGAAAACTTGGATCATTCTAGACTTAGAATGTTAGTAGCACAGCGGAAAAGTAAATATAGAAAAATAAAAGCAAGACAGACACGCGGGGATTTATTTACTTGGTTCCCGACCCCCGAGGGTCAGTACGTCCAAGGCCTATGTACTCGGCGTGAGTCCACTATTGGTCTCCTTTCTAGAATTTTCCAAGGCGGAGAAAACCCAACTTATAGTTGATAATTACAAGCAAGAATATTGAAAATTAAGTGCAGAATTAAATAACAGCAAACCGAACAAAGAAAAATCTGAAGCTCGGCCGATCTGGACCTCCGAAGTGCCGTGCACTTCCTCCTGGAGCCTCTTGGTCGTAGAGCCTCGTCTCTAGCGTGTTGTCGTAGGTCAGAATGCTCGGAATCACTCACAGCAGTTGTGTTTGAAGCAGAGGGGTCGAAGCCCCTTATATAGGCTTCATATGGACGGGCGCCTAATACGCTAGGGGCGCCCCTATGAACTCGGTCAAACCTTATCCCCGTGCCGACCTCACCGCGGCTGATAAAACTTCTGACCAGGGTGCCTGGGACCTCCCGAGTGCCTGAGTGAAGGCTTATCTTGTGTTTCAACCTCGAAACAGCAAAATAACTTTCAACTTGGGCGCATGTATCATCCCGGGTGCCTGAATGGAAGTCTATTCTGTTTCTTCATGAAACTGCATTGTTTACTCTTTGGCGTGGGCGCCCCCATCATCCTGGGCACCTGGCTTCAAGGCATTCAACCCAACACTGGGTTTTACACACTGATTTGGGCGCCCCCATCAGTGGGGGTGCCTCGGTTGGCTGCATTCCAGCCTTTTGCCTGCTTTGTCTCCAGTTCTTGATACATGCATGATATACAAACACAAAATAGATATATATACAATATTAGTCTTAGTAATTGGTTTGGACTTCGAATTTCCACGAAACCCTAGGTCAAATCGACGCAAGTTCCCACCCCCGAGAACGCGCCTTTCACCTACTCCTCTGAGGAGACGGTTGCCACCCAGTCCTTCGGGTGGACTTTTGATTAGCCTCCGATACACCCGGACCTCGAGACGTCCGAACCCCGACCCGTCTCTACTTCTTTCCTTAGTCATCGCTCAGCTAAGTTGCTCAATCCCTCGGACCAAGACTTTATGCCCAAACCCTATGTCCAGGACTTCGGCGCCCAATCCTCGATCAGGTCATCTTGCCTAGTCCTCGACCAGGACTTCGGTGCCCAACCCTCGGCCTAGTCTTCTTGCCCAGTTCTTGACCAGGACTTCGTGCCCACCTTTCGAGCAGGTCATAGTGCCCAGCTTCACTCACCAGGTCTTAGTGCCTAGGTTAACTAGCACTTTTTTTCCACTTAGGTTACTCCTCCTTTGCTCCCCTTTGTCTGTTCAATGTATCACTTACTTAAGTGTATTGCCAAATATTAAAACACTTAGAGGAGAACATCATTGATGCAACTTGCACCAACAATCTCTCCCTTTTTGATGTTTGACAATAACTTATGTTAGATTGGTTTAAAGGGCTAAACTTTAACTCTTGGGATCAAATGAAAAAACTGATCTAAGTTTTGAAATTCCATTTTTGTTCCTCTAGGGAAAAACAGGAAAAAAATTCTAACTTTCACTCCCCTTTGTTAAAAAACATTTTGATTAATTGATCCTTTGGTAAGAGAAGAAAAAAATATTTCTAACTTAAGGCGCATCTCTCCCCCTTTGTCACACATCAAAAAGAAACCAAGAAATTACTTGCACCAACAATAAACACATTTTGTTCTTTTGAAAATACTTAGTATAGAATTTTTGAAGGCATAGTAGTACTAAGAACTTAAATTTCCAGAACATATCCATTTTGAAAAAGTATTGTGCACTTTTGAAAACTATTTTGTATTGTAAGAAAAATGTTTGAACTGAGAAAATTTTCTTTAAAAAATTTAGAAAAGAGATTTCAAGAATGCAAGTGCTTTTGAGATATATTGAGTTTTTGAAAACTGTATGTATTTTGAAAAATATACATTTTTGAAAGTCATAAGTAACATTTGGAAAATGCATAACTTTTGAAAGAATGTTATGAGCTTTGAAAAATGATATTTTGAAAAATACAAGTACTTTTGAAAAATATAAGTAGCTTTTTGAAAAGTATTAGGCTTGGTCTATCTTCCAGTCTGACTCAATCCTAGGATACCTTGTTAACTACAAGGACATTTTCCTACATGTCCTGGAAAATTTACCAAACTCAAGAAATGTAACGCCCGCCCCTTTTACCATTAAGGCGGCACGTTAACCTTTTCCTTCTTAACTCATATTATTGCATATGATTCACAACATTGCAGCGGAAATAAAACATAAACATAATCATATGCAAAGGGAGAAGGAGTGTAAATATAAATCATGTAACATCTAATAGCATCCATACTTAAATAAACTCCAAAAGAACTAGCAAGTATCATGCATAAAGTAGCAACATATGTCTTATTAGAAATAAGAACTAAGTCTATAGATGGCACTAAAGTGGATCGATCAGCCAAGTCACCACCACACACATTAGCCCTTCCTGCAGCTTCCCTTTCTTTAATAATTTCTATGTTGATCTGCAACATAAGCAAACAAACTATAAGTATGAAAACTTAGTAAGCTCTTTCCTACTCACTAAATCCATACGTCACATGCATTTGAGAGACATATAATATCTTATGCATAGCATAAAAATACATAAGGCATATAAACATATAAAGACATACAAACAGATGAGCATATGCTTTGCAAAAACATTTAGGATGCTCTTTGGAAAACATAATAAGTAATACTTTAACATAAGCATACATCATCTTTCTTTGGGGTCCCCAGCTTTGTACCCATTCTTTCTTTTGCGCGCATACCCCTATGTAGGATGCGAGGTAGCTAATCCCGACCTACAGGGGTTTACATTCTAGGCTTACTATCTTTCAGCCTAGGGACTGCTTCGGTAGTCCAGAACCATGGATCTTTTCAAGATCCGGTACAAGCCAATCTTTAAAGTAAAATACATACATGCATTTTTTTTCTTTTCTTTCTTTCTTTCATATAGAACATGCATTCCTTTCTTTCTTTCATAATGCATGTACTATAGGCATTCAATCATTCATAAACATAGGCAAACATTCATGGCATAATCATTAGCATAAATAGCAAGACATGGAAGGACCTTTCTTTCAACACATGTAAGTGAAGCAACCATCATGCTAGTTTCATCAATACATCATACTTATAACATGCTTGTCTTAATTATGGCAATATGTTAGTTTAATCTTTCTTTTCTCATCTTAATACATGTTGGCCGAAACTTCATAGCAAGGATATCATAGCATAAGAGTCATATAATCATGGAAATAAAAACATACATTACATAAGAGGTCATTTACAAGTACACTGGTAGTCTAGACTTCACTAAACACTAGTTTAGGTGCATGAATTGTACTTGAACTTATTCTTAGCCTTTATTCTAGTAATTGGCTAAAATTCACAGTATGTATAACATGGTATAAAAGTTCATATAACATGTAAACAAAAACATATTTTACCATTAAGGTCATATACAAGCATAAAGGTAGTCTAGGCTTCATTAAACACTAGTTTAGGGGCATGCTTTGTACTCGAACCTATTCTTAACCCCTATTCTTGTAATTTGTTGAAACTCACAGTAGGGATTTCATAGCATAATCATTCACCTAACATGGGAATAAAAGCATATTTTTCATAAGAATTCATTCGCAAGTGCAATAGTAGTTTGTACTTCACCAAACACTAGTCTAGGTGTATGATCTAGAGTTCTACTTGGATTATCATGCATATGGGTACATGTAACATTTTTCTAAATATCAATACATAGAATGAAGCATGGGTTTAGGCTCAAACAACTTAGATAAGGTACTAACCCTAAGGTATAAATTATTTTCATCATGAAATTAAACACCCAATCACATGCATATCCCTTGATTTAATCATAACTTCATGAAGGTCTATAAAAATCTGTTTTAAGGCATAATTTAAGGTCCCTTGGCCGAATGTTACAGCGGTCCCTTAGCATATATTCCACAAAATTTCGTGGCCTAAAACATTTATATAGCAAGGAAACAATCATTAGGACAATAGCCTACTTCATGCATCAGCATTTATCCATTTCATGACTTGGCCGAATTCTTCCAAGTCTTTTACATCATGGAGGGCATTCAAACACCATGTATCCATCATATATTCATTACAAAAAGGTAGTAACAATTTCATGAACCCTTCCTTTAAGTTTTTGGACATAGAAAAGGGGGTACCCCTTTATGGCCAAAACTTCCCTCAAGGATTTCTTCCATTTTCTTTCACCCAACATCACAAGCAACATAAAAATCATAAAAAACACATAAAAAACCATTATGTTGCAGGTGAGGGAGTATTACCACTTGTGATTATGTTCCCAAAAGATCTCCAAATTTTGGAGAAGAAAAGACCTCTTAAACTTGGTGTTTCCTCTTGTTCTTCTCCTTTTCTTCTTCCGGTTTGTGGGGCTCGGTTTTGGGCTACAAGGGGCTCTAGGATTTCGGTGAGGATGAGGAGAAAGGAGAAGAGTTTGGTGGAGAGAAAGGGGAAAGGTTTCTTGGTCAAAAATGCCTAGGCATTTCCTCCTCTTAATGACCTTTTATGGTGAGTAAAGAGGCAAGCACCTCTTTAATGGTGTCTCTTCAATTTTCTTGTGTCTCTTCATATTCTTTACCACTTATCTACAATTTCCCATCCTCTTCTAATAGCACTCCCTTGCCAGGTGAATTGGTTAGTACATGCATGGTAGTACAAGAGGTCCAAGGTTCAATCCTTGGTGCATGCACTTTTTTTTTATTTTTTTATTATTTCAAAAATTCTCTTAAAACTCCCCCATAATCATGCCAATATTCCTCATTAAACCCATTTATATTTATATTAAATTTTATCTAAAATCTACCAATAACCATGGTACTAAAAAGCCCATATATGGCCCATTAGTACTTAGTTTCTCAATTTAAATGAGAAAAACCATAAATTTCTAGGCTAAGGTTCGTACTAATATCTCTAGGTCCCTCGGAAAATTATCTAGACATGATCAATATTTTAAAGAAAATATTAAAAAAAATTTCCGGGTCGTTACAAGAAAATACTCTTTCTGAACAGAATATTAAAAAAAATAATGATAATATTTTGAAAATATATGTAAGTATATTTTGAAAGACTGACTATTTATGTTTTCAATAAAATTTTGAAAATGTAGTGCACAAAAACATATTCTTTAAAATATTTAATAATTCTTTTAGTTTAACCTCCCCCTAAACTTGACCCAGTTCTAGGTAGCTTGTTGACCACAAGTACTCTTCCTCTGAGTCTTTAGGGTTTGGTTTAGACCAAATGTATTATTTCATATTTTAAAAAAATTAAAAAATACTTGTTAGAGAATTTTCTTTTGATTTAGTCTCCCCCTAAATTCGGCACATCCTTGGAGCCCTTGTAAATCATTAAGTGGACCTTCCTTTGTGTCTTTAGGGTTTATCAAAATCAAATGAATAATAATTTTCTGGTAAATAAATTTTGAAATCATAATTTGGAAAGATGATAATTTTTAAAGTATAAGCCTTTTTGAAAACATATGTGATAGAAATTGAGGCGCAGTTTTCGAAAAGTCTTTTCAAATAATAATTTTTTTTAAAATAGTGAAAACACTCCCCCTGTACCCGTCATCATTTGACTCTATCTAAGTGCCTTAAGAAACTTTAGTGTTGTCCAAAGAGGCTTGTGTCTAATTATGTGAGTCAAACGATTTTTGAAAATATATCATATATATTCAACCAGACAAGCATGAATTCCATACAAACATTATTATGTTGAAGCTCTATTTTGAAAATATATTTTTAGAAAAATATTCTAACAATTTTGAAAATAGTTTTGAAACATGCTCATCAATTTCTTAGTCCTTAACATCTCACCCATTCTAGGTGTCTCAATACAACAAGCATGGTTGCCTTATGGGTGTATTGTGAGATGCTTGAATCATTTTCCTTAATTTATTATTAAATCTAAGCCTATCATCTTAACTAATGTAGGGGAAAGGTTCCTTCCAAGTAGAACCAAATATATATTGGCTCTATAGTTGGTCTTGTTAACCTCTAGTGGGATTCAAGAGAGGTCAACCAATAAAGCCTTGGGTTCATTGGTAAAGGAAGACTCGTCTTCCTTAAAAGATCTTTTGACTCTTACTAAAGGGGGTAACAAAACCAAATAGGCTTGTTCTAAGCCTCGGGACATAGAGGCAAAAGTATGTAGGAATTGGTTCATCATGATAAGTATATACCCTTAGTCTATTCAGAATAATGGTACCTTTAATTACCTTGTTTATTTTTTAAACAATTATTCAAAGGATTAATACCTCTAGGGATAGTTGTAGGAATTACTTATCAGACATTGGGATTCGAGCCCACTCCTTGCACCTAGTGTACCCCAACAAGATGGTGCAACCATTGGAAGGAAGAAGGTCTCTTAAGACATTAGTTAGGAAGATGATAAGCCACCCTAAGATAAGCTACATTTGTTCAAGTGGATAAGTCCTGGATATGACGGTATATATGAATGATTCTATCTAGGTTAAGTAGTCTCTTAAAATCATAGAAATGTAGACTAATTGATGACTTAGTCTAAGACATGTTTAGATTATAAGGAGTTCAACACATGTGCTGAAGAGAGACATTTACAAGTTGGAATCTAGTGAATATGCTTGTAGGCTATCCTAAGGGAACAATAAGGTGGTTTAATAGTCTTAAGGATCAGAGGATTTTCGTTGGAACGAATGTCTGATTCTTAAAGAAAGACTACGAAATAGACCACAAGTCCATAAGTACAATTACTCTGAGGTATATTCCAATCTTAGTACCAACAGTATAAGAAGTTGTACCACAAGACACTGCGCCTCGTGTCACAGAAGATACACAAAGGGTACCTTATCATAGTGGGAGGGTTGTCAGACAACCTAAAAGTCTCATGCTCTTGGAGAGTCTATGGACTAGGGTCCTAAGTGAACATGAACTGAATCCCTAGACCTATGACAAGTATCATCTGCTTTGAAGAGATAAATCTGGTTGTATGGATTTGTCCAAAGGACGGATAATATTGTGTAAGATGTGACAGGAACAAAAGTAGTACTTTGTAAAATGCGTAGATAATATTTTGTTAGTTGGCAACAATAACGGAATATTATCAAACGTTCATCCGCACAAATATGAATGACTTGGGAGAAGTAAGACACATCCTTTGGGATCAATGATCTAAGGGATCTCCATACAAGGATGATGTGTTTATCCTGAGTTTCATATAAAACATTGTCCTAGCTTGTTCTAGCATGGATACCTCCAAAGAAAAGTTTTGTGTTTTTCAGCTTTGGAGCTACTCTATCTAAGAGATATGTTTGGATTATCAAAGGTGATAGAGTAGGTAATGGCGGTTCCTCTAGCATCGGCTAAAGGAAGTCTCTTGTATGCTAGAAACAAGCCCAGATATCTGTTGTGCCGTGGGCACAGGTAATAGATATCGGAGTAATCTAGGTCAAGAAAAATTGGAATGCGGTAAAAGCATGTATTAGTGCCTGAAAAGGACAGAGGATTATATGCTGATATGCCAAGTAGACCAAATTCCTGTGGGTTATATGGATACAAAATTCCAAATCTAGATAGGGGCATATATGAATATTCCTTGGGTTTTGTGTTTTACTTTTAGGAGGTAGAACCATTGTATAGTAGAGTGTTGCACAGTGTCGGCGTGATGGACCCTACTATGGAAGCTGGATATTTGGCAGCCTGAGAGGCAGCAAATATAGATACATGGTTCAGAAACCTAAAGATGGACTTCGGTGTGATTTCTAGTTTGCTCAAAATTATCATATTTGATGTGATTAAAATGGTACAGTTGCAAACTCGAAGGAATCACTAGTCCATAAAGCAAGAAAACACATAGAGCGCAAGTACCACCCAAAATAGGAATAGCTGTCATTGCCTAGATTGCATCAGAGAATGATCTAGGTGGATCATTTCACTAAGGCCTTAGCAGCGAGAGCTTTAGGCTTGTGAAGGATCTAGAGGTCAGATGTATGACATTTTGAAAACAGCAAAGTCTTTGAGTATAAGTGGGAGATTGTTAGGATGTATACTAAAAGCCTTGCCTTTTGGTTGGATACATCTACATTTTAAAGAGAATCAGAAAATCACACAGTGCATATTTATATTAGTATGTGCACTAAACGTCTAATGCTTGGCATTGTAGATAGCATGGTGCGTGGTATCGCACAGAAGATCATGTTATCAGGTTCCTTACCAAAGCATAAGAAAGAGGCTCACAACCGAGATGGAGTTGGACAAACCATCGGGATGGTTGTAGTGTAATTAGGTGTGGTTTATCTTAACCATAGGATTACACTAGTGTACTTTGTGTACATTGAGTAAGATCAAAAGAGAGGTCATCCAATTATTGTACTGACTTAGTAAATTAGATTAGACCTCAGATAATATTATGCAGTACGATCTCTTAATCTTGAAATAATGACGGACATATATTATTAATTATTATATCTTTGATTTACCAATGGGCGAGATCTATTCTGTTAGATCAATAGGCCTGGTAAGTTGGGAGATAAAATTAATAATATGATGTGCCATTGATTATTGACGAAATCCGTGTCCTGGTGAGTCAGGGTGATGATGCCCCCTTAGTGAGCTCAAAAGGGTCGTCATGTCAAATCTTGCAAGTGTACCATGGTCCGGCATGTCGAAAAGGTTGAGTGGTATTGATCAAGGATCAATAAGATAATTAATTTAATTATCAATAAATTAAATTAGTTATCGAGCATACGATATCTTAAACACGGAGAGATGGATGACTCGTAATAGGTGGAGCCCATATGAAAATATGGGGGCTGGTGAGGTAGTACAATGGGATCCTTTAGTGGAATGGATCACCATTAATGGATCGGGTTTGGATCCATTAGCGGGCCAAGAACCAACTCCTCCTCATGGTCCCTATCATAGCCCAATAAATATCTCATAGGAGTCACGATACAAGGTCGGTTATTTAAGGAATTAATCTCTGATTAATTGAGGGAATAACCTTTGATTATCTAAGGAATTAATCTCTGATTAATTAAGAGAATAATCTTTGATTATTTAAGAAATTAATCTCGGGTTAATTAAGTTATTGATCTCGGATCAATTAAGAAATTAATCTCGGAGTAATTAAGGGATTAATCAATGATTAATTAAGGAATTACTTCCTATAAATATTATAATTTTTTATCATCCAACAGGATAAGCCAAAACCCCAAAAAAACTCTCCTTCCCTCTCTCTCTCTTTGTGTTGCGGCAACCCTATTGCGGCCGGCGGCAACAAAGGAGAAGAAGGGGAGATTTTGGCATCATCTTCCCCGGTTTCTTCTTCCTCTCTTCTCCCCTTTGGTCGGTGCAATCTTAGGGATAGCAAGAACCGGCGGAGCAAAAGGGAAATGGTGGCTGCTGGTGGGTTTTGTCGCCGTAACAAGAAGAAGAAGGTAGAGGGGTTTGGATTGGGTTTTCTCCTTCTTCATTCTATTCCATTGCTTCTTCATCCGTGGCTGAAGTCTCCTTGAAGTGGAGAACTGGTCTCATCTTGGAGTGGAGGAGGTCGGCGGCCGGATAGCAACAGCTTGCCCTTGTTGGCGTCGGCAAGATTGAATAGAAGGAGAAGAAGGTTGCGGGCTATTGGGAGGAAGAGGAGATCAGTTCTCCTTCTCTCTTCCTCATCATCATCTTCCTTACCTTCCTCTCAGAGCTACCTTGTGGTCAGCCGGACCTTGGAGCTTGAGGTGGCCGGCGGCGTGAAGAGGAGAGGGTGATAGGTGGCCGGCGCAAGTAACCCTAGGCACCTAGGGTTTGTGTTGGTGGGAAGAAGCTTGAAGAAGGTGATTTTGGCATGCCTTGGTGACTACGCGACTTGGTAGATCATCATCCACACGACATCCAATAGGGGAGGGTCATAAGATAGAAGACTACGAGGTAAACAACGAGGTATATTTCTCCCGAGCTTCGTTTTTCTTATTGCATGTTTTATTTGTGCCATTATGTTTTGTCTTGTCATTTTATGAATGTTAGTTTGTTATTTTGATATGATATCATAGTTAATAATTAACTAACTGGACCCCGAAGATAAACACAAAAATCGATAATCCAAATCGTCGTCTTTTCCGCGATTAATTAATCCGGAAAGTTACAAGGTCTTAACCTCGGGTTTGGCCAAGTTGTAACTTGGATTAATTAACACGATGACGAGTCGGTCGTTAGAAGGACGAGTCCCTATTCGGATTAAATTTTTAATCCGTAGCCATAGAGAGGTCTTTCAGATACGACCCCGTGGTTGTTTTGGAAACCGCCAAGCCATACCATCACCCTTGCCCTCTCTGACTCAGTATAGTCCGGAGAACGAGCTACAGAGCCCTCTCTGACTTATCCCGATCCAGAGAATGAGCTACCGAGCCCTCTCTGACCAAAGTCCAGAGAATGAGCTACCGAGCCCTCTCTGACTTATCCCGGTCTAGAGAACGAGCTACCGAGCCATCTTTGACCAGAGTCCGGAGAACGAGCTACCGAGCCCTCTCCGACTCATCCCGGTCCAAAGAATGAGCTACCAAGCCCTCTCTAACTAGAGTCCGGAGAATGACCTACCGAGCCCTCTCTGACAAGAGTCCGGAGAACTAGCTATGGAGCCCTCTCTGACTCATCCCAGTCCAGAGAACAAGCTACCGAGCCCTCTCTGACCAGAGTCCGGAGAACGAGCTACCAAGCCCTCTCCGACTCATCCCGGTCCAAAGAACGAGCTACCGAGCCCTCTCTGACCAGAGTCCAGAGAACGAGCTACCGAGCCCTCTCTGACCAGAGTCTGAAGAACGAGCTACCGAGCCCTCTCTGACAAGTACACTTAATCTGAACTTAACTATCTAATCTCAATTCTCACTCAACTGAACTTAAATTGGTGTCAACATCAAAATAACAATCATGTCAGACTGCATCAACTATCTCCCCCTTTTTGTTGTTTGACAACATGATTTATGTTTAGGTATTAGGTGAAAATAAGAGTCAAGTTTATTATTGCAAGAGAATAAGAATCCTCCCCCTACAATAGTTAAGTTCGTTAACAGGTAAAGAAAAAAATCCTAAACTTAACTAACCATCCTCTTCCCATTTGTCAAACACCGAAAAGGGTGTAGACTGTTTATTAAGTTCAAAATCTCCCCCTTAAAACAAGGGTCTCTCCCCAAAACCAAAAAAAATGAAGAGTAATATTTGAATGGCATATGAAAGGCATTTAACAGAAATATATCATGGCAAAATACGTATATGCATCATATGACACTAAGTAATGGAGTAAGGAGTAAAAACAAAATATAGCTGATGACTGAAATAAAAACCGAAGCAAGCATAGCATAATTAATGTCATCATACACATCGTTAGAAGAAAATATCAACATTCATAAGTCCAAGCCAACATCAAAGGTACATCAGTCATGATATCAAAAGCAGGTGGGACATCAAACTGCATCGGATCAAAGCCAGGGTTGGAAGAGGTTTATGGGCAAAGAGGGTTAATGTGGTTGGTGGACCGATCCATCAACTTGATTTAATGCATTGGATCGGACGGTCGATATCCGAACCGATCAGGAAGTATCCTGATTGATCAGAGAGAGTCCTGATCGGTCATCTTGACCGATCAGGGAGAGTCCTGATCGGTCTCCGTGACCGATCAAGGAGTATCCTGATTGGTCTGCGGACCGATAAGATTCATTTCTATTCGATACAGAAATAGTTCTGATCGGTCTATGGACCGATGAAATCGATTCATGATCTATCTATGGACCGATCACACGCGATTCTGTGCCATACAGAAATGTGTTGGTTCGGTCGGTGGACCGACCAAATTTCAGATAAATTTCAGAAACTCTGATACGTTCCAGAAACTCCTGAAATCGTTTCAAACACCCCTTTTTATTATTTTTTTTCTTTCCAAAAACCATTCTAATATACTAAGAATTTAATTTCTTTCATCCTAAAGGTGTTCCCTTAACCAAAATTTATTACTCCACATCATGAATCAAGTGGAAGGTTGTTTCCTTATGGATTTAAATTCCCAAAATAAGTTTGTATCAAGTTTGTATAAAATCAATGCTCCAACCAATTTTACTTGATTGGAATGTCCAAGTATGTTCTTGGAACCAAATACACATGTATTATGCATTGGTTTCCATCATACTTGGTCAAATTAATGATTATTATCTCTTCAACTTCATTATTCAATGGACGATAAACATTTATAGCAATACAAAAATGAAGTTTTTAGGAATGACCATGAAGGGCTTTTACCATGATCTTAGGAATGACCATGATGGGGTTTTTACCATGATCCAATTGTGCACGACACATCCCCAACTCCCTCCTTAGAAAACTAAATTCACTTTTGGGGAGTGGTTTGGTGAAAATGTCTGCTAGATTAGATTTTGACTCAACATGTGAGAGTACAATATCTCCTCAAGCAACATGATCACTAATGAAGTGATGACGCACTTCAATGTGTTTAATCCTTGAATGGTGGACTGGATTTTTTTTATAAGGTTTATGGTGCTTATGTCGTCACACAACACTTGTACACCTTTGTAGGATAATCCATAGTCATCTAAGGTGTGTATCATCCATAACAATTGTGATACACTCTCCCCCATGGCAATATACTCCGCCTCGGTCGTGGAGAGTGTTAGTAGGAGCCCTAGAGACAATTATGTGATGATTGACTAGAGGCATTTTGTATCATATTCTATCATTAATAAAGGCATGTTTGGTTATTATACTTACTTTGTATACTGTGCCGAATAACTAAGTATAATAATGTCCTGGTGTAGTAGGTTCTTATCTACATTATATCGATTGGTTGAATCGATAGTGAGATAATGTAGAGAACACTACACTAAATTATTCCTGGTCAAGCATTAATATTCAAGGACAATATTAATGCATGGAGACTAGCATATAGGTCAACTGATGACTTGAGCTCACAAGTCATGGATATGAGATATCAAGTTGACACATGGGTATACATTAGAGAATGTGTACTGAATGACCCGCCATGAGAAAGTTTCATAGATTGTCATATGAGTGTCATAGACTTTCTCATGTGACTATTGATATGAATAGTCCTTAGACCTGAAGTCACCATGGTTCCCTACATAAGGAGTTATGTACTTTGGTATCGTCAAACGTCACCCGTAATAGGGTGGACTATAAAGGCGGTCACTGGATATGAAATGAATTATGCGGAGGGATGTGAGTGATGTAGATGAGATCTATCCCTCCCATATGACAGAAGTGATATCTGTGGGCCCCTTGATCGAGTATGACTACTGAAACGCATGGCATGTTCAAATAAGTCAATATGAGATATTGAGCTCATTTGTTTGAGTGAGTCTACTCGGGGATCAAGAAACACAAGATTGATTGAGGATGACACGATCTATGCCTCATTGGTCAATCTAGATATCAAGGATAGAAGGACAAGGTCATACACTATCATAGTCACGGAGGTTTAGTCAGATCTCGAGTTTTCTTGTTACTTGAGTAGCAATGGTGGATTGCTAGATGCTGCTCATTGTTTATGTGTTTAAAGTGTTTAGGCGCATTGCCAACGTCACAAGAACCTATTGGGTCACACACAAAGGACACAATGCTTTGGGAAAGTTGATTGGCAGATCTGAGCCCGAGTTTGGAACTCGGGAGATCTGAGCTCGAGTTGGGAAATCGGGAGACCTGAGCGCGAGTTGGGAACTCGGGGGTCAATTCGGGGGACTCGAGTTGGGAACTCGAGAGAGACCGATTCGGAGCTCGGCGGGCCGAGTCGGAGCTCGGCGGGCCGAGTCGGAGCTCGGCCCGTCGGAGCTCGGCGGGCCGAGTCGGAGCTCGGCGGGCCGAGTCGGAGCTCGGCGGGCCGAGTCGGAGCTCGGCGGGCCGAGTCGGAGCTCGGCGGGCCGAGTCGGAGCTCGGCGGGCCGAGTCGGAGCTCGGCGGGCCGAGTCGGAACTCGGCGGACTGGGCCGGCACTCGGCCGACTGGGTCGGAGCTCGGCAGACTAGGTCGGGAGCTCGCCACTCGGGAGACTTGGTCGGGAGACCGAGTCGGAAGCCCGAGAGGCCCGGTCGGAGTTGCATGAAGGAAAGAGAAAAGTCTCTCTTCATTGGATGAAAAGATTCTTTTCTTGCATGGGAAATGATAAAGAGCCACACAAAAAGATGTGCTCTTTATTGGGAAGCCAAAGAGACACTAGAGTTGGGAAATCGGGAGACCTGAGCCCGAGTTGGGAACATGGGAGGTCAGTTCGGGGGACTCGAGTTGGGAACTCGAGAGAGAACGAGTTGGAGCGCGGCGGGCCGAGTCGGAGCTTGACGTGCCGAGTCGGAGCTCGGCGGTCCGAGTCGGAGCTCGGCGGGCCGAGTCGGAGCTCGGCGGGCCGAGTCGGAGCTCGGCGGGCCGAGTCGGAGCTCGGCGGGCCGAGTGGGAGCTCGGCGTGCCGAGTGGGAGCTCGGCGGACCGAGTCTGAAGTCGGCCGACTGGGTCGGAGCTCGGCAGACTGGGTCGGGAGCTCGCCACTCGGGAGACTTGGTCGGGAGACCGTGCCGGAAGCCCGAGAGGCCCGGTTGGAGTTGCATGAAGGAAAGAGAAAAGTCTCTCTTCATTAGATGTAATGATTTTTTTCTTTCAATGAAATGATAAAGAGCCACATAAAAAGATGTGCTCTTTATTGGGAAGCCAAAGAGACACAAACCTCTTTATATTCATGGGATGATTATAAAAGAGGGTTGTGTGACTTTGGATGAGGCCTTCTTCTTGCCTTAGCTTTTTCCCTACCCTTCCTCTCTTCTTCCTCTCCTCCACTCTTGGCCGAAACCTTACTGTAAGGTTCTTGGTGTTTTCAAGCTACCTCAAGTTGCTAGCACAACTAAGGTAGTTCTCCCGAAGTTGAGAGATTGTGTCCGTGTGGATATGTATAGAGGCATGGACGTTTGAACGTGCAAGAGATCCAGAGCATCTTGGACGAGCGTGATAATCGAAGGGCACGCTTCAAAGGTATAAACAGTAGATAAATCTATCAGATAGATAACTTTGTACGAGTTTTCTTTCGCATGGATCGCTCGTGGGTTCTTGTTTCCGCTGCGTTTTTATTGTTTTGGTGCCGGGAGAACCCAACAGTGGTATCAGAGCCACTTGCGAATGATCGTACAAAGTTCTTATGCTTTTATATGTGATATAGAAGTAGGACAAGATTTTATGAGTTGCATATAACTGTTTGTTGTAGCAGTCGGCCTCCCGACCTCCCACTCAGTAAGACAGACCACTGTGGTCATACCGAGCCGAGGCTTCCCGAGGCCACTCAGGAAGATAGGCACTCGGGACCGCCGTGAGTTTCTGCTCAAGCGGCAGATTTTGTTTTTGCACTCATAATAAAGAGAAAAGTCTCTCTTCATTGGATGAAATGATTCTTTTCTTGCATGGGAAATGATAAAGAGCCACACAAAAAGATGTGCTCTTTATTGGGAAGCCAAAGAGACACTAGAGTTGGGAAATCGGGAGACCTGAGCCCGAGTTGGGAACATGGGAGGTCAGTTCGGGGGACTCGAGTTGGGAACTCGAGAGAGACCGAGTTGGAGCGCGGCGGGCCGAGTCGGAGCTCGACGTGCCGAGTCGGAGCTCGGCGGGCCGAGTCGGAGCTCGGCGGGCCGAGTCGGAGCTCGGCGGGCCGAGTCGGAGCTCGGCGGGCCGAGTCGGAGCTCGGCGGACCGAGTCAGAAGTCGGCCGACTGGGTCGGAGCTCGGCAGACTGGGTCGGGAGCTCGCCACTCGGGAGACTTGGTCGGGAGACCGTGTCGGAAGCCCGAGAGGCCCGGTTGGAGTTGCATGAAGGAAAGAGAAAAGTCTCTCTTCATTGGATGTAATGATTTTTTTCTTGCAATGAAATGATAAAGAGCCACATAAAAAGATGTGCTCTTTATTGGGAAGCCAAAGAGACACAAACCTCTTTATATTCATGGGATGATTATAAAAGCGGGTTGTGTGACTTTGGATGAGGCCTTCTTCTTGCCTTAACTTTTTCCCTACCCTTCCTCTCTTCTTCCTCTCCTCCACTCTTGGCCGAAACCTTACTGTAAGGTTCTTGGTGTTTTCAAGCTACCTCAAGTTGCTAGCACAACTAAGGTAGTTCTCCCGGAGTTGAGAGATTGTGTCCGTGTGGATATGTATAGAGGCATAGACGTTTGAACGTGCAAGAGATCCGGAGCATCTTGGACGAGCGTGATAATCGAAGGGCACGCTTCAAAGGTATAAACAGTAGATAAATCTATTAGATAGATAACTTTGTACGAGTTTTCATTCGCATGGATCGCTCGTGGGTTCTTGTTTCCGCTGCGTTTTTATTGTTTTGGTGCCGGGAGAACCCAACAGTGGTATCAGAGCCACTTGCGAATGATCGTACAAAGTTCTTATGCTTTTATATGTGATATAGAAGTAGGACAAGATTTTATGAGTTGCATATAACTGTTTGTTGTAGCAGTCGGCCTCCCGACCTCCCACTCAGTAAGACAGACCACTGTGGTCATACCGAGCCGAGGCTTCCCGAGGCCACTCAGGAAGATAGGCACTCGGGACCGCCGTGAGTTTCTGCTCAAGCGGCAGATTTTGTTTTTGCACTCATAATAAAGAGAAAAGTCTCTCTTCATTGGATGAAATGATTCTTTTCTTGCATGGGAAATGATAAAGAGCCACACAAAAAGATGTGCTCTTTATTGGGAAGCCAAAGAGACACTAGAGTTGGGAAATCGGGAGACCTGAGCCCGAGTTGGGAACATGGGAGGTCAGTTCGGGGGACTCGAGTTGGGAACTCGAGAGAGACCGAGTTGGAGCGCGGCGGGCCGAGTCGGAGCTCGACGTGCCGAGTCGGAGCTCGGCGGGCCGAGTCGGAGCTCGGCGGGCCGAGTCGGAGCTCGGCGGGCCGAGTCGGAGCTCGGCGGGCCGAGTCGGAGCTCGGCGGACCGAGTCAGAAGTCGGCCGACTGGGTCGGAGCTCGGCAGACTGGGTCGGGAGCTCGCCACTCGGGAGACTTGGTCGGGAGACCGTGTCGGAAGCCCGAGAGGCCCGGTTGGAGTTGCATGAAGGAAAGAGAAAAGTCTCTCTTCATTGGATGTAATGATTTTTTTCTTGCAATGAAATGATAAAGAGCCACATAAAAAGATGTGCTCTTTATTGGGAAGCCAAAGAGACACAAACCTCTTTATATTCATGGGATGATTATAAAAGCGGGTTGTGTGACTTTGGATGAGGCCTTCTTCTTGCCTTAACTTTTTCCCTACCCTTCCTCTCTTCTTCCTCTCCTCCACTCTTGGCCGAAACCTTACTGTAAGGTTCTTGGTGTTTTCAAGCTACCTCAAGTTGCTAGCACAACTAAGGTAGTTCTCCCGGAGTTGAGAGATTGTGTCCGTGTGGATATGTATAGAGGCATAGACGTTTGAACGTGCAAGAGATCCGGAGCATCTTGGACGAGCGTGATAATCGAAGGGCACGCTTCAAAGGTATAAACAGTAGATAAATCTATTAGATAGATAACTTTGTACGAGTTTTCATTCGCATGGATCGCTCTTGGGTTCTTGTTTCCGCTGCGTTTTTATTGTTTTGGTGCCGGGAGAACCCAACAGTGGTATCAGAGCCACTTGCGAATGATCGTACAAAGTTCTTATGCTTTTATATGTGATATAGAAGTAGGACAAGATTTTATGAGTTGCATATAACTGTTTGTTGTAGCAGTCGGCCTCCCGACCTCCCACTCGGTAAGACAGACCACTGTGGTCATACCGAGCCGAGGCTTCCCGAGGCCACTCAGGAAGATAGGCACTCGGGACCGCCGTGAGTTTCTGCTCAAGCGGCAGATTTTGTTTTTGCACTCATAATAAAATCAATGTCCTAAGTCTATTGTGTATGATTGTTGACATGGTGAATGGTTATGGCCTTAACCCCAATGTGATTGGATGTATGTGTGTGTGTGCATGTTGTAATTCATAATACGGTCTGCGTGTCGTGCCTTGTCTATATTCTTCCTAATTGTAAAATTAGATTTATACTCGAATGTAACTCGATTTTTCCTACATTGTAATGTACAAAAGAGAAATGGAGTGTCCATTGAAGAATGAAGTTACAAGGAGGATGCCAACCACACATGATGACCGGAGGATGCTCTTGGAGAAGAAGTTATCCTTAAGTTGACCATTGATCTTCTCATTGGCTTGAGAAAATCATAGTATACGGACCATAACCATGTCACATTTCTTGCTTATATGTTGATATATACTATGTGTGTATGTGATGCATGATTAGATAAAATGTTTATCTTAATTAAATCAACTCTATATGCCTACCAAAGTTTGGTACTCATAAACTACCTCGATCATTTGTTGTTGGGTTCTGCCAAAGCGAAGCAACGCATTTTATCTTGGTAGAGTGCGAGAGGACAATTGTGATGTCCCGCTATCGAACTTTGGGTGAGACTTAAATAAGTCACCTCAATTGGATTGAGAAACTTAGATGCATATCCCAAAAGTTGGGAAAATTGGGTAAGAGAACAAATTATACTAAGTCTTGGGAGATTAGCCAAAGCTAACTCAAGATGATGTGTAATGACGTTGATCTTGACCCTTTTCAAGAGTTGCATATGATGTAATTGGTAAAATGTTACCTACCGAATTGTACCTAGTCTTGGGCGATTAGCCAAAGCTAACTCAAGATGAAGTATAATTTGGATCTTGTTCCACATAAATATAGTCGCTATTTGGTTTGAAGCTAGTAGTGTGGACAAAATGAGTTTGCGTACATCCATGACTAGCCCCTACAAAAGCTCTACGATTTAGTGGGAGCATCATTTAATTAAAGGCTTAATTAAATGTTCTAGATATGATACTTATCTCTGCATGTTGTATTGTTGTAGATCGCCATGTCGTCTAATACGTCGAATACTCTCTCTTTGCCATCTGTCCTTGAGAAGGACAAGCTCAACGGAGCAAATTTTCTGGACTGGTACAGAAATTTGAGGATAGTCCTCAAACAAGAAAGAAAACTGTACGTCCTAGAGCAACCCCTTCCAGAGGCACCCGTTGCTACCGCCACCCGTGCCGAAAAGGATGCTTACAAGAAGCATCAGGATGATGCATTGGATGTATCATGCCTCATGCTTGCCACCATGAACTCTGAGCTTCAGAAGCAATATGAGAACATGAATGCACATGATATGGTTGAGCATCTGAAACAACTATATCAAGGGCAAGCTAGGCACGAGCGGTTAGAGGTGTCCAAAGCCCTATTTGCATGCACGATGCAAGAGGGAACTCCTGTAGGGACTCACGTACTCAAAATAATTGGGTATGTGGAGAACCTTGAAAGACTAGGATTCCCACTGGGCCAAGAATTGGCTACTGACCTTATCCTGCAATCATTGCCGGAAGGGTACAATCAATTTATCATGAACTAGAACATGAATGATGTAACGACCCGGAAAATTCTCTTAATATTTTCTGAAAATATTGAGCATGTCTAGATAATTTTCCGAGAGACCCAGAAATAATTATGTAAAATTGGGCCTAAAAATCCATGTTTTCTAATTTAAATTGAGAAAAACTAGGTACTAATGAGCTTTAAAAGGGCTCCAAAAATGGGTATTAATTAGGTAAAATTAATATAAATTAGGTAAAATTAATATAAATATAAAAGAATTTTATTTAGGAATATTGGCATAATTATGGGGGATTTTAGGGGGGATTTTTAGAATTTAAGAAATAAAAATAATAAAATAAATGAAATGAAAATAAAATAAAAATAAAGGTGCATGAGCCAAGGATTGAACCTTGGACCTCTTTACAACCATGTAAGCCTTATCCAACTCACCTAGCAAGGAATTCTTATGAGTAATTGAAGTGGAGGATAGTTAAGAGGTAAAAGGAGGTGAAGAGTCATTGAGAGGCTCTTCATTTCCCTCCTTGATGGGTTATAATGAGAGGAGTTTTGGGAGTTACTTATTCCCTCAATCAAGTGCATTTCCTCTCCACTTCATTCCTCATCTTGCCGAGCACCAAAGGGAGGAGTGCCTTGGAGAAAACTTCACAAGAGGTCTCATCTCTCAAGATCTCAAGTTCCTACAAGGTGACAAGGATTAGTTGTGGTCAAGAGATACCAAGTCCTCTTCCTTCTCCTCATTCAAGGTTCAAAAAATCAAGAAAACTAAGGTAAAACTCCCTCACCTGTGGTATAATAGTTACCAATGTTTTCCATGATTTTTGGCTTGATATATGGGTGAGTTTCGGATTTAATGTTGAAGGGAAACAAAAATCAAGGTTCCTATGTTCAAAGGTTTCGGACAGCATGTTTTAAAGGTCCATAATTATGCTAAAAATCATGATAATATTATTTTATGTTCCCTTAGGATGTTTATAAGTTAAGTGTAATTTTTGGGGATTTTTGGAGTACCCTAGGACACCCTAGGGTCTCGGCCAACATGAAAGAAGCAAAAACCCAGAACCTTTAGTTCAAGGGTTTCGGTCACTATGATTAAATGTCTATAAATATGTTAAAAATCATGATAATATGATTTGATGTTCCCTTATGATGTTTAGAAGTTAATTGTAATTTTTGGGGATTTTTGGAGTATCCTAGGTCACCCTAGGGTCTCGGCCAACATGAAAGAAGCAAAAACCCAGAACCTTTAGTTCAAGGGTTTCGGTCACTACGTTTAAATGTCTAGAAATATTTTAAAAATCATGATAATATGATTTGATGTTCCCTTATGATTTTTAGAAGTTAATTGTAATTTTTGGGGATTTTTGGAGTACGCTAGGACACCCTAGGGTCTCGGCCAACATGAAAGAAGCAAAAACCCAGAACCATTAGTTCAAGGGTTTCGGTCACTATATTTAAATGTCTAGAAATATGTTAAAAATCATGATAATATGATTTTATGTTCCCTTATTATGATTAGAAGTTAATTGTAATTTTTGGGGATTTTTGGAGTACCCTAGGAAACCCTAGGGTCTCGGCCAACATGAAAGAAGCAAAAACCCAGACCCCTTTAGTTCAAGGGTTTCGGCCACTATGTTTAAATGTCTAGAAATATGTTAAAAATCATGATAACAGTATTTGATGTTCCCTTATGATGTTTATAAGTTAAGAGTAATTTTTGTGAATTTTTGGAGTACCCTAGGACACTCTAGGGTTTCGGCCAACATGAAAGGGACAAAACCAAGGTCCCTATGTTTATGGGTTTCGGCCACCATGATTTAAATGTCTATAAATATGTTAAAAATCATGATAATGTTATTTAATGTTCCCTGATGATGTTTAGAAGTTATGTATAGATTTTGGGAATTTTTGGAGCACCCTATAGGCCTTATATGGTACGGCCAACCCCAAGGACCCAAGGGTTAGGGTTGAGTCTTTAACTCCAACTTATGTTTATGTGTTGCCATGATATAAGGATGATGGAGGGTGATTGTGTGAATTCTCACATGGCCATGGGACTCCATAAGTTTTGGCCAATAAAGGTTAATAGGATAAGAGTTAAGATTTATTCCAAGTAAGGGTCCCCATGGCCCTATGGTAAGATGTGATTTATGTTTATGAATGATATGCTATGTTATGAATGATATGCCATGTTATGAATGATATGTCATGGTTACAAATGATATGCCATGTTATGAATGATATGCCATGTTACGAATGATATGCCATGTTTACGAATGATATGCCATGTTTATGAATGATATGCCATGTTATGAATTATATGCCACGGTTACAAATCATATGCCATGTTATGAATGATATGCCATGTTACGAATGATATGCCATGTTTATGAATGATATGCCATGTTTATGAATGATATGCCATGTTTATGAATGATATGCCATGTTTATGAATGATATGCCATGTTTATTAATACGAATGATATGCCATGTTTATGAATGATATGCCATGTTTATGGATGAAAATGATGAATGAAGTTTAAGTATGATGAATGAATGAAAGATGAGGATGCCATGAATGGCTTATGAATGATGAAGCATGAAAAGTATTTTTACTTTATGTATGGGCTTGTACTGGACCGAAGTATGGGTCCAAGGGATGGGTATCTTAAGAACGCCCCGGATTTGGACTACCGAAGCTGTCCACGGTTCTGGCACTACCGGAGCTGTGCAACAGGGATGGGCTCCTTGAGAACGCCTCGGTTCGAGGACTACCGACTATGCTGTCCTTACCCTAGTAGGTTGGGGCTCGCGACCTCGGACTTGCTAGGGATGCGCGCTATGATGTATGTATGTGGTACAAGCCGGGGACCCCAAATGATGTTATGATGATTATGTTTAAGAAATGAAAAGTATGTTTTTAAAGATTAAGCATCCTTATGATATATATGCATTGCCCATGCATTCATTATGAAAAAGTATGTTTATGAAAAGTATGTTCATGAAAAGTATGATTTTAAACTAAGCATCCATATATGTATATGCATTCCACTCAAGCCTCCATTCATGTTATGCATTATACTATGATGATAAGATTTTATGCTTACGTTTCATGTTAAGAATGTATGCTTGAGAATGAATGATCTATGCCATGATTATGTTAGGAAGATGTTCATATGCTATGATAGGTATTATGCCATGTTACTATGTTTATGATTTATGCCATGAAAGGTGTCATGCTACTATGTTTATGATTTATGCCATGAAAGATGTCATGCTACTATGTTTATGATTTATGCCATGAAAGATGCCATGCTACATGCCATGAAAGATGCCATGCTACTATGTTTATGATTTATGCCATGAAAGATGCCATGCTACTATGTTTATGATTTATGTTTATGATTTATGCCATGAAAGATGCCATGCTACTATGTTTATGATGTATGCCATGAATTATGCCATGCTTAGAATGTTTACCATGTTTATGTGCATGCCATGCTAAAGTGATTTAAGATGTTATGTTTTAAGTAGAGCACCCAGTATGTTAAAGTTCATGTGCTCATTATGAGATGATGAACGATGAATGGTTTTTGTGAGTAGGAAAGAGTCTTACTAAGCCTGTGTGCTTATAGTCTTCTTTCCTTATACCGCAGATCATGCAAGGGGATTACGAGGAAGCAGCAAGAGGGCCCGAAATATGTGTGTGATGGTGACTTGGCCCATGAAATCGAATGTGTTAACCGTTTATGCTAAGAACTTTATTTTTGCTACCTATATGCTCGAATAGTGACTTATGGAACTTTATGATAAGATGTCAAGTATGATATGATATGAACCTTATGGTATGATGTTAAGCATGTTATGATATGATGTTAAGCATG